>JAQIUQ010007610.1:0-166986 GCA_030378365.1 Hybognathus amarus
CGGTCGTCTCAGTTCAGTTACGTATTGCTAATGTTATATATTCTCAAAATGGTATTTTGTTTTTATAAGAACCAGTTGAACACTGATGTGCTTTGTGCTCAATGTAAAACTCTATGATCAATGGAAAACACTTCTCCATTCATCATAATGACTTGGGCCTTTTTTTGTTCAGTGTTACACTTACTACAGACATTATATTACAGTTTTTTTCCAATTTGCTAACACACAATTTTGCAAACTAGTCTGGTTTTATCAAAATACTTAACACAATTCACAAAACCACACACCCAAACTGCAAAATACCTCATATATCCTGCAAAATGAAGCACTGCAACCGAAACTACACATAGCATTATCAAAATCAAACTTTTGCATGAAATGGCACACACTTCATTCATATTACCAGATTTTTGCCTAAACAACTACACACTGTTGGGCATAATGAAAAGCACTCCTATCTTTAGTATGCTTTGCCATAATACTAAAATATGTATCAGATTGTTCACATGCACAGAAATATTTGCAGATACACACATGCTGTTGAAACTTCATTTTACAGTAATGTATTTTTTCACTACAGTAAACAAGTCAGTGCAACATATGCACAGCAGAAATATTTACATGGGACTGAAAAAAAATGTTCTTACAAAAAAACAGTAAACTGAAAAAGAAACTTCCAGAAAATATATTACAGTAAAAAAAGTGGCAAGAAAAATAATTTTTATAGTTTTTATAGTGCTTACATCCTGATTGAAGTGTTAACAATTAACCATTGAGGTGTTTGGCCAGGTGGCACATGTAATTGGCCAATTAGCTCATGTAGTGTCATTTTGAATGGTAGTGTTTTGAAATGGCAAACATGTGACTTTATGTCAGATTGTTGTGTCTTATGCAGAGAACTGTGTTCAGTGCATTTAAAAAGTGGCATTTTGAAATGCAAAATGTGTGTAAAGCAGAAAATGTGTTTAGACTTTTGGAAACTTGAGAAGAAGTTTTGCTCTCTGTGTGTCCGTTTAAATAATTGTGCTGTGCATGTCATTTTAGTGTGTTAGCAATTGGAAAAAACTGTAGTGTGTTGTAAAATATTTGAGAATATTGTTTTTATACAGAACACACAAATACACGGTAGCAAATATATATCTTATTTTTCCCACAAAAACAATGGGAGATAGATCCCACATTTCGTACACCCCAACCAACATAAATTTGCACATACAGTGGTCACATGCAAAACAACAGAAAAAAAATACAGTTACAGTAAAAAATAAATAAATAACTATTCTGCATCCTCTCTTCTGTTTCGGTCTTTTATGCTAAAGCTCTGATTGCTAATTGTAAAACTGTGTGACGGGTGTTTGCCCATGTGACGAGTCAGTGTGAATATCTGAATGGCAGTGTGTTCCTCGTGAAAACAAGAGATTTTCTCCATGAAAATTGTGCCAAATGCAGAGAATTTGTGTGTAGTGTTTTGAAAAAAGTGTGTTTTAGAACTGCAATTTGAGTGTAAAGCAGGAATTGTGCTTGTAGTTCAGCAGAATTGGTTCAGGGGGTTGGTGAATGAGTTACATGTTGTGGTCATTGTGTCTCAAGTACCAGAATTTGTGTGTAAACAATTGAGAAAAACTGTAAACTCCCCCTGTAGACAAAAATTGCATCCCTTAAAACTCAAAATGATATATTTAAACGATTTTGCCATTTTTGCCTTAAAATATCTTGAATGTACTGTAACTCTTGCCTCATTTAGTATGCAAGCCTCATTTAGTATGCTATTTAGTCGAATAATTCAGTATAGTACTCGACACCCTTGCCTCATTTAGAACCGTATACATTTCAGTATACGGTTCTATGAATATGCAAATGAGCCCCGCCTCCACTCACTCAGCTCAGAGATCCACTGGTTGACGATCACACGTTGATCTGATTAGTTACAAGGTTCGAACCGTGTTTTTGAGACGTTTGTCTTTGGTTCACTGCAGTTTTAAGGAGAAAATACTCAGCAATGCTGTCGACTTATGAATTAACACATGATTTATCTTAAAACATATTGTTGTCACCACAGGGGGACTTTAATAATTTGTTCAGAAAATGATGTCACTGTCATGCAATGCAATGGTGATGACTGCATTTTATCCAATTTATTTTGGCAGTTTTTCCACTTTATATCTTGCATAATAGCTATTTTTATTACATAAACAGTTCAGCCAAAGTTGAAATTAGTGTCTTATCCTAATGTCCAAACCTGTGCACAGTGTGTTATCAGTTCACACTGGCAAATTTGTGATTTGTTAACTTTGGTTATTTACACTGATTTGCTGCTTCGAACTTTATCCTCCTCTTTCCTGATGAGCGACTGCGTCTTTAGATTATGGGAGGCGCTTCCGGTTCACTCAAAGACTGAAACAAATCATTTCAGATCTTAAGGTTGTGCTACAAATAATCCTTATCTCACAGTTTGACTGAACGAGCTGTCAAATTTCAGACGAAACGCTTGGTATTTCAACAGGGTTTGACTATCACAAGATATCTGTGGCCAGAGACCTTCGCATTCTTTTCACTCCTGATTATTAACATATACTGTGGCCTGTTCTCTCTGATGTGATTTACAATATATACAAATAATTCCCTGGAATGCACTGAGAATCTCTTGTATTTCTCTTTCCAGGTTTGTTTTCACACAGATGCTTTAAGATGTAATTGACTCCTCTTTTAAGTTCTGATCAGCAGTGTTTACTGGAATGTTTCTAGAACAGGTTGTGCAAAAATATTACAAGATATTGTATAACATACATTACATGAACTACATTGTTTTTACATTGAAAGATAGCATTTATCAAGATGTTTATTATCTGAGAAAGAAAATAACAAATTAATGGTCAAAATACTGTTAGTTCCAGAAGCGTGTCATTGGCTACTTTGAAATCCAAAGCTTTTTGTAAATGAACCGTATTAGCTTAGTAACTCAGGTCGCAGTTGAAGCCGCCAAACGGTGTGTTAATAACGCTTGTACTCGTTGTAGAAAGTAATGCTTCGTTTAGTCATTCCAGACTGGCTTTGCCAGCAACACTTTACTGTGCCAACTGGCCGAACGACAGACTTCCCACATGTGATCGGAAAAGAGTTGGAGACAGACAGGAATGTCTGTGCGTATTGCCAGAGGCACTGAGAGGTATCTGATGCATTAGAGCATTAGGAGTTTATGACCAACGATTTAACAATTATTACTAATAAGTTAAACACATTATGCATTGTTTTTCTACTTTCTTTTTGTATATTTTGTATGTGTATTTTTATTTATTTATTATTTACAACCAGTTTGGACCATATTGGAAAAAAGATTTCCCATATATGTTGGACACACACAGGCTGGTTTTCTTTTACTATCTGCTTAAATAAAATAAAATAAATTCAATTATTAAATTACTCTTTAATTTTAATTACATTTTAAATTAATTTTTGAATTATAGTATATTTTAACTGAATTATGTTTTTAACTAAATTGGATTTTAAATGAGATTGAATTATAATTTGATTATTTATTTATTTATTATAGTTTGGAGTCTTCGAAAATATTTCCATATGTTGTCTTACTATCTTCTCCAACCAATCTATTTAAATTCAATTATTGGCACAGTTTGTTTATCTATGTTTAAGATAAAGATAGTTTGTTTACATATGAAGAGTTCAGATGCAAAAGCCTCTAAGTGCCATTTGAAATTTTCTTCTAAAATGATCATTTTATCAAGCTTGTATATTTAAGTTCAATGGCATTTAGAGGCTTTTGCATCTGAACTCTTCATATATAGTTAGTTTATCTATTTGTTTAACTTAAATTCCGTTATAGTGGTTAGTGTAAATTACATAAATATTCAAATGTATGTGTAATACAGGGGCATAAGCATGAGTGGTAAAGTATTACTGACCAACATTATGTGTGTGTGTGTGTGTGTGTGTGTGTGTGTGTGTGTGTGTGTGTGTGTGTGTGTGTGTTTGTAGAGAGAGTTGAAGCAGGAGACAGGACTGGAGTCAGGTTACATCAGTCGTCTGCTCTCACTGAAGTGCACGACTAATGAGAGAGAAACATGCGTGCACTTAACCTAATACATTATTTATGTCCTGATAATGTATCATGTTTTGTTTGTGTAATATTCACACACTCCGTCATGCCTAGCAACGCCCTTCAGCCGTGACTTAATCACAATACAGCACAGCCTCTCGTACCTTATTGCTTATTTACGTGGGACAGACGGACAAAACAGACAGACAGAACTGACAAACAAACAAACAATCAGACAGACAGTCAAACAAACAGACAGACAGACAAACAAACAGATAATCAGACAGACAGACAAACAAACAGACAATCAGACAGACAGTCAAACAAACAAAACAGACAGACAGTCAAACAATCAGACAGACATACAAACAAAAAGACAGACAGACAGTCAAACAGACAGACAATCAGACAGACAAATAAACAGACAGACAATCAGACAGACAAATGAACAAACAGACAATCACACAGACAGTCAGACAGACAGACAGACAAACAAACAGACAATCAGACAGACAGTCAAACAGACAGACAATCAGACAGACAGACAGACAGACAGACAAACAAACAGATAATCAGACAGACAGACAAACAAACAGACAATCAGACAGACAGTCAAACAAACAAAACAGACAGACAGTCAAACAATCAGACAGACATACAAACAAAAAGACAGACAGACAGACAGTCAAACAGACAGACAATCAGACAGACAAATAAACAAACAGACAATCACACAGACAGTCAAACAGACAGACAGACAGACAAAACAAACAGACAATCAGACAAGACAGTCAAACAGACAGTCAAACAAACATAACAGACAGACAATCAGACAGACAAACAAACAGACAATCAGACAGACAAACAGACAGATAAACAATCAGACAGACAAACAAACAAACAGACAATCAGACAGACAGTCAAACAGACAGACATACATACAAATGGTCAGATAGACAGTCAATCAGACAGACAGACAGTTAAACAGTCAGACAGTCACTCAAACATACAGTCAAGAAAACAGACAATCAGACAGACAGTAAAAAAACAAGAACAATCAGACTGACAAACAAATAGACAGATAGTTAAACAAACACAGTCAAACATACAGTCAAACAGACAGACAGTCAAACAAACAAACAAACAAACAGTCAAACAAACAAACAAACAAACAAACAAACAGACAGACAGTCAAACAAACAGACAGTCAAACAAACAGACAGGCAGTCAAACAAACAAACAAACAAACAGACAGGTAAACAAATAGTCAGACAGACAGTCAAACAGACAGACAGACAGACAGTCAAACAAACAAAACAGACAGACAATCAGACAGACAGTCAAACAGACAGACAGACAGACAGACAATCAGACAGAAAAACAATAGACAGACAGACAGACAAACAAACAGACAATCAGACAGACAGTCAAACAGAGAGACATACATACAGACAGTCAAATAGACAGTCAATCAGACAGACAGACAGTTAAACAGTCAGACAGTCACTCAAACAAACAGTTAAACAGACAGACAGTCAAACAAACACAGTCAAACATACAGAGTCAAACAAACAGACAGACAGTCAAACAAACAAACAGACAGTCAAACAAACAAACAGACAGTCAAACAAAAAAACAGACAGACAGTTAAACAAATAGTCAGACAGACAGTCTAACAGACAGAGAGTCAAACAGACAGATAGACAGGCAAACAGACAGACATAGAGACAAACAAGACATATAGACAGACATACAAACAGACATATAGACAGACAGGCAGACAGACAAACAGACATATGGACAGACAGGCTGACAGACAAACAAACATATAGACAGACAGACAGTCAAAAAGACCGCTTGACAGACAGGCTGACAGACAATCAAACAGACATATAGACAGACAGACAGTCAAAAAGACTGCTTGACAGACAGGCTGACAGACAATCAAACGGACATATAGACAGACAGGCTGACAGACAGTCAAACAGACATAGAGACAAACAGACATATAGACAGACAGGCAGACAGACAAACAGACATATAGACAGACAGACAGTCAAAAAGACCGCTTGACAGACAGGCTGACAGACAATAGAACGGACATATAGACAGACAGGCTGACAGACAGTCAAACAGACATCAGAGACAAACAGACATATCAGACAGACAGGCAGACAGACAAGCAAGAACATACAGACAGATAGACAGTCAAAAAGACCGCCTGACAAGAACAGGCTGTCAGACAATGAATCGGACAGACAGACAGGCTGAGACAGACAGTCAAACAGACAGACAGACAAAATGTTGCGGGTGGGAGCAACACCGTAAAACAAATAGTTTTTGTCCTCAGGGCTGACGTCTCAGACCTGTCCAGAAAACAACAGCATTGAAGGCCTGAGTGACAGCACAGAGATCTTTACACACAGGACAGGAGTGTGTGTGTAGCTCGGCCAACCTCACAGAACTGAGTCACGTCACATTAATTGTTGTTTAACTGTATTTGTGTATGCTATGACACTGCCGTCTTCATGCAGATGCTGTTTCAGAAGCGAGATGCAACTAAGGGAAAAAACTGTAGTTTTCATTGCAAATGTTTTGAAAAACAGAAAAATACTTTTGGTGACAAATCACAACAATCCTGTGCTTCCTTACAACACAAGTTATTTACACTAATATTTTAAGCTTCCACTTCAAACATGGAAGTTTGATAAAGGCCTATTTGACAAAAAATACAGTAAAAACAGAATTATATATGTATATTTGTGGTGCTGAGTCACATTTGACACAGTCTTTGTCTTGATTTTTGTAGGTATGGAAAGATTGTTTCCACCAAAGCGATTCTTGACAAAACTACCAACAAATGCAAAGGTGAGTGCAAATCACACCTCACTTATTTATGTTTCATTGACAATGACATGCAGCCTATGCATCCGACATAAATATCTTACTTTTTTTTTGTATATATGTAGGCTATGGCTTTGTGGATTTCGACAGTCCTCCAGCAGCGCAGAAGGCCGTGACGCGCTCAAGGCCAGTGGGGTTCAAGCTCAGATGGCCAAGGTAGGATATTACTACAGAAATACATTATGAACATGACAGTCCACTCAGCACATGAACCATTGGATCACGACGTAACCGTCTGAATAAACTCGCTTCACTTTTAGCAGTGCTTGTGATTCAAACTGAATACAGTATGATTGAAACTGCAGCGCTTCCCTCCTTCCATTCAATTGCATTCAAACACAAGCTCATGCCAAAAAGTTTCAGAATTTCACTGCATTTCGATGATCAGGTTTGGTGGATTTCAACCAGCGAATTCATATCACGTAACGCATGCCCTCTTAGCTGAACTAAAAAAATGTGGTGAATTGGAGTACATAAAGTATGGAGTAGTAAATGTTGAATTCATGTTTTTTTTAAAAAGACAAAGTATAACGTTTCAGCGTCCATAGAAATGTTGCATGTTCAAAGTCTAGTGGAGCATAAATTAAAGCAACATGTTATTTTTCATACCCTCGCCAGCTCATGTTTACATTTGATATTTTTAGCAAAACCTTAACCCTAAATGTAACATTAGCAGATAAAAAAATAAAGTAACAATGTAACATATTTACAACTAATATTTAAATTACTGTTATTTAACAATTTTCAGGTTATAGTAATATGAGGTAACTATATGAATTTTACATGGTTTAAACTTTAGTTAGGTTTATGAGTTAGTACCTAGTTATTACCAGTTATTATAATTATTATATGTAAATTGTGACAGTAACGACAATTCTAATGTTACAAAAGCTTTTTATTTTAAATAAATGCTGTTCTTTTTAAGTTTCTATTCATCAAAGAATGCCATCTAAAAAAAAACACACAATCAAGTCACACTCAAATATTAATCAGCACAACTGTTTCCAACATTGATAATAATCAGACAGGTTTCTTGATCATCAGATCATCATATTAGAGTGATTTCTGAAAGATCATGTGACTCTGAAGTCTGGAATAATGATGCTGAACATTCAGATTTGCATCACAGGAATAAATTACACTTTACTATATATTTCCATTGAAAACAGCTGTTTAAAAATTGTAATCATATTCCACAATATTTGCAGTGTTGCTTTATGAAATAAATCTGTCTTCTTTCAAAAGCATTAAAAAAGTATTACCCACTCCAAACATTTGACCAGTAGTGTACATACAGAGCAGACTGTAAGTACACACACATTAACACACCAGCATCATAAAGACCCTAGTTACACACCACTGCGCTTTCGTTTAAAAAACTGAAAATTAAAACGAATATGATCTCCAGTCCACACCAGCGTTTTATCTGCGTATTAGAATTGAATCTCCGTCCACATTAAAACGACTGAAAACGCAGATCATGTGGACCATTCACCAACACTGGGCATGCGTGTGCCAGTGTTAAACAGGAAACGGATTGACTATTCTTCAAATTTATGATAATAATAATAATATGTTTATTTTCTATAGCGCCTTTCAAGAAGCCAAGGTCGCTTCACAATGCAATACAAATAGCAGACATACAGCAGGCAAAACAGATCACAGCCATCTGCTTATAACAGACAAACAGATGGGAACAAGCAAACACTAATTGACATGAATCAAAGAAAAAACATTTTGTACCAGTTATCCGAGTATACATTTTATCACAAAGTAAGTAAAAAAAAAGCTAAGAAAAAGTGGAGAAAAGTGAAAACAATATTAAAGGGGGGGTCTACCTGCTTCTTTTCTTCTGCATGATTGTGTTTATGGGGTGCAATATAACATGTATTCATGGTTTTTCTTTTTTTAAAAGCTCTATTTTTCATAAACTTCACCTTTAATTGTCAGCTCGCATCCTCTTGTGTTCTCTGGACGAGCCGGTTCACTCCCTGACTCGATGAAACATCCTCAGAAACATGTGTCAGCTCAGATTGGTTAGTTTGGCCGGTGTGTTGTGATTGGCTAAACTGTCGCCACACGTTGTCCGGAACAGTTACGCCCATTACCTTTACGGGCGAAACGCATGTCATGAGCTCCGGTCTCAGATGTAAATATGTGTCGAACTGCAGTATCAGTTTGAGGCAGAATCAGACCGAGAAGCCGCGAACTAAAGAGAGTCAAACATAACCTCACCACACACTGGCTCTCTACTAACGTTTCTGAATGATAATTTGCTACATTTTTATAACTTTATACATGTTTGTTTTACACAATAGCATTTGACTGGGCAACAATAGCAACTGACTGGCTACTAATGTGGATACTCAAATCAGCGTTGGCAGGTTTATGTTCTTGATCAAATTGAAAAATAAGCGCCATAAAGCTTATATACATGAAAAATACGTTTAAACATTAGTACTTATACAAAATTCATGTTTGTAGCACCGTATGTTTAGACACAAAATAGCCATGACTACGAGCCCTAAGTCGCAATAAAGAGCTGGCATTTGAAAAAGATAGAAACACAAGGCTACGTCTGGAATTATACATGCAAATACATTTAAAATGATTACGTCTTAGCCTACTTACAGGTTGTGGCGCACAACTGCTGCCTCTGGTTTTAAAGTTGGAACTGCTTCATGTTTAGTAACAGTTTCTTGTTTGAATCCAGGTGTTGAACTCGTGAAGATTCTGGAAGCTGTCTTCCGTAAGATGCGCAGCACAGAGAGCTGGATTTACGAATCCGTCACTTTCAGGAACATAATCAAACATAAATTGTATCCATTGTTGAGGAAGTACAGCGTCGGTGAGAAGTCCGAGCACAGAAGACCTGACAGCTGCGTGAACACAACACACTCGACGAGCTGCAGAAATATGCACATGCACTTTTTTGCATTTTCAGGAGGGAGTGGTTGATGCAAATGTGTGGGTTAGTGACATACCATAACCCCAGCTGTAGTTGTAAAACGAGTCGTTTTTGTAGGCAATTATACTTCCTGATTTTTAAAAGACGATATCTCTGCTTACACTAAACTTTCAGCGCTGCAACTTCGCAGATACTGTTCATGCACCAACAGAACATTACACACTATTTAAAATCAGAAAAGTGAAATGGCAGTCAACCCACCCTTTAAAGATGCTTATTAATTGGGCAGACTGTCCGCTTTGTTCTGTCTTCACTAAAACGGCCTACGGAGATTACAAAACGCAAAGCAACGGAGCTGCAGCGTTTTCTCAACTTTCTCAGACTTTAGGTCTTCAGTTTTTCCATTTGAAACTGGACGGAAGGTGCCAACGTAGCAAAAGGTCTCCGTTTTCTTAAGTGAAAACACAGTGAGTGTGGACAGGGCGAGGTCCGTTCCTTTGTTGATGCTTGGTTCAGGTAATGCTTGGTTGGTTTAAACACACACACACTGATGAGAAACTATCTGAGTGGTGATAGGGAAATGATCCCGTACACACATTCGTCGCTACAGAAAGATGTGTTTATGTCTCTTGGCTCTTGGTAGTCTCCTTGGGCAACCTTGTGGCATTTGTTTGCTGTTTTGCGTGTGTGTGTGTGTGTGTGTGTGTGTGTGTGTGTGTGTGTGTGTGTGTGTGTGTGTGTGTGTGTGTGTGTGTGTGTGTGTGTGTGTGTGTGTGTGTGTGTGTGTGTGTGTGTGTGTGTGTTAGAAGATGTCTCTGCTGTGATCTTCTGAAGTTTGATCCCTCAGTATCTTCCCGGACATGTGACTTTGAGTCGGCTATCATACTTGTCTTCCCTATTGTGCTGGCTTCTCAGAACAAGAACAAATGTGGGCGGGGCACTGATTTTGTCTGTGGGGAATTTGAATTAGAGATGGTTGTGGTTTGTGATTGGCTCATTCTCCATGTGAGTGACAGGTTGCCCCGCCCTCATCATCAGAGAAGAGAAGAGCTGTCTATCTCTCTAGTCTGGTGTAATTGTAAAAACTGTCAACTTTCAGATCGTGGTTCACATGTCTTTTTGCTGTGACATTTTTACAGATTCATTTTAGATGAAAATGTGTCGTAAAGTTTTCACTTAATGGCTTCTATAAAAAAAATGTTTCTGGCTATTATTTGTATGTATATATCAGGCTTTACAGGGTTAACAGTCTGATTAAATAATGCATCAAGAAACAAAATCACTTCTGGTTCATTTATCACACTGGAAGAAGGAGGTCAAAGTTGAGGGCATTGCATTGTGGGATATAGTATTATGTGCTGTTTGTTCACTGCATCTTTTGGCAGCAGTATCAGCAGTATGTCATCGTCTCGGTATGCGCACAATCATCGTTTACAGACTGCACAGTGCAGAAGTTAGAAGAGTAGTGTGTTAGCATAGCCAGTGGAACATGCTTTATGTTGGTTGAATGAAAAATGGTCATCTGTGTTGGAAATCTTGGTTTATTTTCCGTCTTAAAGCAAACTTCTGATGTGTTCTAGACTCTGTTTAGAGTCTGGGAATGTGTCATGGAAACAGGAAGGAGATCTTTTTCTCCAGGGGAAGATGAGACCGACAGAGAAAAGATGGTGTCAGGCTTTTCTGTTTCTCTTTTCACTCTTTAACTGCAGCATTTTCAGACCACTTCATCAGTGTGTGTGTGTGTGTGTGCTGTTTTGAAGTAAAGCCCAAAGTAAAGTATATGGCCTTTCAAACTATACTCAATTTGAATTCTAGGCGCACACAGGTGGACATTACGTGGACATGACGGTACTATGTGGACAGAATGTTTCGTCTCATAACCCATATACACACTTTTATAATCTTTATAGGCTTGTAGGCTAGAGAACTTTAGAATCTTCTTGCAAATCTCTCATCCATAGCCATCCATTGTTGTAGCTTGCATGTGTTTCTCTCTGATCTGTTTATTCCAGTTTTTTCTTTGACTATTTGTGAATCAACGGCCTGAGAAGCACTGTTACCACCTTGTGGACGAACAAATTACTGGCAAAAAAATAATAATTGCATGCACGTGTATTTATACAGTTAGAACAATCCTAGGGTACACATAAAAGGTGATGTGTACTTTGGGAAATTATTCATTCGCAACACAGTGCCGTAAAGTTCTCTCTCTGCCTGACAAAAAAAGTCTGAGAAAATTTCGAACATATTTTTGAAGGTCTTGGGAGGATGCAAATGAATTTGATGCATTTGAGTCAAGATAACACCGATGATAACACTGATAACACTGATGGCTAACATACAAAGTGTTATCTTGGCTGGAAGGGCAGGAGAAAATTCTAGTTAAGAAATTATTCTATGACTGAATGAGAAAACTGAAGCTTTAAAATGAATATAATTTAACTAAAGTACTAAGATGGACAACTATTATGACTCGTCAGCTGACGAAAAATTATTATAATTTAAGTCCCATTTAAAGGGTTAGTTCAACCAAAAACATAAAATTATCCCATAATTTACTCTCCCTCAAGTCATCCTAGGTGTATATAAGTTTCTTCTTTAAGCCAAACACGATCAGAGTTATATTAAAAGATATCTTGGCTCTTTCAAGCTTTTTTAATGGGAGTGAATGATGCCTTAGATTTTGAAGCCCCCAAAAGTGCATCTATCTATCATACTGACTCCATGTGTTAATAAAGGCTTTCTAAATCAAAGCAATGCTTTTTTTGTAAGAGAAAAATCCATATTAAAAACTAGAGCCAGACCGATATATCGGCAGGCCGATATTAGGCATTTTCCAAACTATCGGCAGTTAAAATGGCCGATAAATTAATATTTTAAAAATAAAATAAAAATGCATGAAACACGCTTGAACCATGTCATGAGAGTTGGAGTTGGAGTTGTATAGTTTGTCCACCAGAGGGCACTCTACATTGTCAGTTGATTAGTACCGTCAGATGTAATTTCTGCATTTATTTCCAGCAACAGGAACAGGATCCCACTAACCTGTACATCTCTAACCTGCCCGTGTCCATGGACGAGCAGGAGCTGGAGGCCATGCTCAAATCCTTCGGTCAGGTCATTTCCACTCGCATCTTACGGGACGCTGAACGGAACCAGCAGAGGAGTCGGCTTCGCTGAGGTGCTTTATCCATCACTCATCCATCCACCCATTAAATCCATCCATCCACCCATTAATTCCATCCATCAATCCATCTTTTAAATCCACCCACCCATTAAATCCATCCATCAATCCATCCATCTTTTAAATCCATCCACCCATTAAATCCATCCATCAATCCATCTTTTAAATCCATCCACCCTTTAAATCCATCCACCCATTAAATCCATCCATCAATCAATCCATCTTTTAAATCCATCCACCCTTTAAATCCATCCACCCTTTAAATCCATCCACCCATTAAATCCATCCATCCACCCATAAAATCAATCCATCAATCCATCCATCTTTTAAATCCATCCACCCATTAAATCCATCCATCCACCCATTAAATCCATCCATCAATCCATCTTTTAAATCCATCGACCCTTTAAATCCATCCACCCATTAAATCCATCCATCCATTAAATCCATCCATCTTTTAAATCCATCCACCCATCCATTAAATCCATCCATCAATCCATTAAATCCATCCATCCATAAAATCCATTCATCCATTTAATCCATCCATCAATCCATTAAATCCATCCATCCTTTTAATCCATCCACCCATTAAATCCATGAATCAAACCTTCCATCCATCATCCATCCATTAAATCATTCATTCAACCCATTCATTCAACCATCCATTCAACTATCCATCCATCCATCCATCAAATCCATCCATCCATTAAATCCATCCATCCATAATATTTAATTCAGGGATATTCCTGCCTTTACCATCTTTTATATGTGAAATACATACATTCGAACATATAAATAAAGCTGATAAATGAATTTCACAACTTTTCCCACCATTCATTAGTTCATCCTTGTCTTTGTATAACAGGATGGAATCGACAGAGAAGTGTGAAGCCATCATTCAGCATTTTAATGGAAAATATATTAAAACCCCACCAGGAGTGCCAGGTAGACAATATATATTGTATTTATTTTATATAAATTCCAGTTAAAGAACATTTAAAACTAATATTTTGGTTTCTGATCACTTTGACTGTAGTACCTTTCAGAACCGTTGTTATGCAAGTTTGCTGACGGAGGACAAAAGAAGAGACAGAACCAGACAAAGTACCTACAGAACGGTCGACCCTGGCATAGAGACGGTGATACGGTACGAGCGAGTATTTATATATGTATTAGTATTTATATTTACCAGGGCTGTCAAATGATTAATCGCGATTAATCGCATCCAAATAAAAGTTTGTGTTTACATAATAAATGTGGGTGCACTGTGTATAATTATTTTGTATATATAGAAATACACACACATGCATGTATATTTAAGAAAAAAAATGTATAGTGCACCCACATATATTATGTAAACACAAACTTTTATTTTGGATGTGATTAATCGCGATTAATCGTTTGACAGCCCTAATATTTACATATGTGAGTATTCATACAGACCCTGTGCATTTGATGTAAAATTAATCATATTCATGTCCATGTTCAGGGAGGAATGACACTCACATACGACCCAACAGCCTTACAGAACGGGTGAGAACAGACACTCAAAGCCTGTTTTAATGCATCGACCATCTACTCTGTATATTAAAAATGCTTGTTTTTTTGCCTATATATCATCACAATATTATCTGCTTTTAACTAAACATCTAATTTAAGTGCTGATGTTTAAGCTTAATTGTTTTTGCTGATTATTTTCAGGTTTTATTCTTCACCGTACAGCATCGCTCCAAACAGAATGATCGCTCAGACATCTCTGTCTCCATACATGCAATCACAATTACCGTCCTACCAGGTGAGCATCATTAAAGAGGACCCATTATGCTTTTTTCCGTGTTCATATCTCTTTAGTGTGTAGTTGCTTTTTGAGCATATAAAAGCTCTGCAAAGTTCTTAAAGTCCCCCTGTAGGCAATCATTTTATCCCTTAAAACTTGCTTTGTATCACCCGAATGACATATTTAAATGTTTTTTTTTACATTTAAAAAATATTTGTCATGCATATCTTGAATGAACTCTACACCCTTGCCTCATTTAGTATATGCAGTTCTATGAATATGCAAATGAGCCCCGCCTCCACTGATCTGATTCTGGTTACAAGGTAGTTTGTGACGTCAGAAACACCAGTGATTTCAAACCGTGTGTTTAAAACTGTCTTTGGTTCACTGCAGTTTTAAGGAGGAAATACTCAGCAATGCTGTCGACTTATGAATTTACACATGGTTTGTCTTAAAGCATATTAAAAGAACAAAACAAAAAAAAAACATTAAAAGCTGAATTTTCACCACAGGGCGACTTTAAGTCCCTCCAGCAGGAGTTCTTCTCTGTATCAGTGTCAGTTTCTGAACTCCCTGTAATGTCTTGAGTTTCTTTTCGGGAACGAACACGTCACAATATTCCTCATACACAGGATAAAGGGGCGGGGCCTGGTGGAGTTAGTTAGTAGTGAGTTGAAACTGGCGGTTAAAGGGCGGGACATTTCCCAAACACACTTGAAACGCTTCGACCAATCAAACACGCTGCTCCAGCCTACCAATCAGCGCACAGTGTGCTTTTCAGAAGGAGGGGCTTTGTAGAGACAGGAACTAAACTGGGGTGCGTTACTGACAGACTGGGAAGAGAGGAGCCGCAACAATGGCCCTGTTCCCAAATCGCGCACTTCACACGGACTTGCGGTCTCAGTGGACTTAAATTGCGCGTGCTCGCAGAGTCTACGAGTCCGTAGGCTGTCCCATTTGGCATTTTAATGCTCTGAAGTGTGTCTCAGCAGCGCCCCCTTTGTACCCTTGAAGCGGTCTTCCACGAAGCCCGCATAGATGCAGGCTCCACGCACTTTAACTACCCAGGAATCCTTGCGAAAGGCCAATCAGACAACAGATGGGAGGAGTATCATGACATAGGCGTACATTTTACCAGTTGAGTGGTTGATATGTCAAACATAATAAAAGCGCGTTAAATAATACGATCGCATTATATGATTCATTACATAAATAAAACCGAATGTATTGGCTTTACTGAGTCATAAACGTATTATGAATATTGAAACCTATACATTTTTCTTAAACTCATTTTCATTTTGTGTTAAAATTGAACATTATGTATTATTATGTACAACTTTTTTATCATTTACATAACCATGACATCTATTGTAATGCCCAGGTGGCATATATACAATTATAGAACTTTAAAAGCAGGCTGCGTAGTTCACATGGACACAAGATTTGAGAAATAAAAATAAATCCTGTTTTTGTACTTCTTATACTGTCTATGCAACAACCAGACCGTCTTCCTGTTTCCGGCATGACGATTCGAGTCTGTCCCAAAAATACCTCTCAATGCGCCCTCAAAGACTCGCGCTAAGGGCACTATAGGTCTGCACTTCATGACATCACCGAAGTGTGGACTCTGAGGAAGGCCACAAGTCCGGAGTGTGCCATTTGGGACAGGGCCAATAGAGCCTGGTAAGTCCCGCCCTAGTGGACCTCTAGGTTGAAAAATCGTCAATGCAAGTGAATGAGAGACAATAATTATTTTCTGATCCCATTTTGAATTGTGCCATGAATGTAACATATGTTGTCTGTGAATTTTTGATATAATTTCTCATGTAACGAGTTTGACAGTATATTGTATGATTCTTTGGCTAGTAGTTGTGGAGTAGACATAACGAGAAAGACTACACGTCGCATGTGACGTCGCCGCATAACACATTTTCCCTCCACAAATCACGGTTTTCACCACCGCTCAACTAGTTAGTCCTCTCCCTGAAAGAAGGCAGTGAAGTGCACCAAAGTCACAGGCATGTTTCAGCGGGAATCCGTGTGCTAGTGCGGGTGATGTACATCAAACACGTCGAAAGAGTTTACTCACACAAGTCTTACCGTATGAAAATTCTACCCGCTAAATTGTAGCATTCTTTACACGAAACATTATATAAAAATTCACAGACAACATATGTTATATTCATTGCAAAATTCAAACGGGATTAGAAAATAATTATTTTCTCTCATTCACTTGCATTGACGGTTTTTCGACCTAGAGGTCCAGCGGGGTTAGCTGAAGGGCGGGACTTACCAGCTCTATGGAGAATATGAGGGAAATAATCAACAGTCAAGCGGGAAAACCTGTTCTAGTTGAGCCTAAAAACAACATGGCATAAGAGGTGCTGTTAAACGTAATTAAACATCAGTTCCCTGTACACATACTCACACAAATATTATAGAGGAAAAAAGTTTTTTGTGCAATATTAATCAAGTAAGGAATAACTGACGACAGGCCGTTGAATTATTAGAAAAATAATGCACACCCGAGGTGGTAATGCGTTCACGACGCGAAGCGGAGTATGTGTGCATTATTTTCGGAAAATTCAACAGCCTGAAGTCAATTATTCCGCTTATACTACAGTTACCACACCTCAAAACATTGTTCAGATGATTCATATCAAGACGTTGAACATAGAGCTGAACGCGCTGCTGTGCTGAACGGCATGATCAGTCAGAAGTATTTAATTACATTCATAACTGGCGTAGGCCTAAACTAGTCTGTCCCGGCTTTATGCAGCAGTTATTAATGCAGTTATTAGAGAGAGAGAGAGAGAGAGAGACGTTGAAATAATGAGACAGAAAAGCATGTGCGTCAATATTATTTATTTATTTATTTATTAACTTCGTTTTAATTAATTCGTTCATTATTGTTTTCTATAATTGACATTGGGTACCCAATAAATGAAAAACACAAAGCCCTTTTAACAAGTAAGCCTATCAATAATTATTTATTTGTTATATTATCTGGAATAATTACGAAAATCCGTGCAGCAGGACTATTAATTTATTTATATATTCAGTTTAATTTTCTATTTAGCCTATTATAGATAGGACTATACTTTATTTATTAAAGTCAATTGATTGTGAAGTTAGACATCGAAAATTGCAGATCAAGCGCATGGGGCTGCATGTCTTCTCTTGTTATGAATTGAATCCTAACTCCGCGCAGTGATATGGAACTGTAATGCGGTTCAAACTTGCCTGAAACTACTTTAGCCGTGCGTTTCCCTGAAAATAATGCACACCTTTAGAACGTTCTCAACCAATCAGAATCAAGTATTCAACAGCCCTGTAGTATAAAACACATTAACACACTTTTACTGATTCACTGATGATGCTTTCCTACATCTTATGTTAACTTCTCGTTCACTCAGTGGTCTCACTCTTCAATGTCTGAGCAGGCCTTCATTTCTAATTACACAGATCTGAATGTCAATCCAGATTAGATTTTTTCATTTTGTAGAGATACTGAGCTCAGTTTCAGCGTGTGCCAAAGCCGACAGCAGCCAGATGGAAACTCACAGTGACTCAGCAAGAGTTTAGGAGAATACCAGACCGCAGGGGCTTGTGGGAATTCTGACACCTTATTGAGTCCTGATGGATGAACAGGCAAAAGCTAATACTTGTTCGCCTGAGGTCCTGTAGGTCTGAAACATGTGTTTTAAAGTGCACTGAATGGCCCTTTAGAGGAATGACGCTACAGCTCAGTCGTCTGCTGGGTCTTAAAATAAAGAGACATATATAATTTTGAGCGGTCGAATCCCTTGCCAAGGATTTAATTTGACTGCTTTAAAATTGCTCACTTTTAGACAGAAAATGTACAGAAAACGCACGTATACAGCAAGACAATAAAATAATTACGTAATTTACGTTCTTCGTCGATGATTGGTTGATAGACCAAGGGAGGTATACTGTAGCCGCTGGCAAATTTGCTAGAGTGAAATTCTTGATGGTGATTTTTTTTTATAAAAAAAAAAATTATCAATGGAGGCACAAATCTCTAGCTAAATATTAAAGACATAGCAGACCCAATAGCAGACGTCACTTTATAAAAGTTTGTTGTCCAAGTGTTTTAATTTTTTTTATAATGTTTTCAAAAGAAGTCGCTTCGGCTCACCAAAGCTGCGTTTATTTTATCAGAAATACAGTAAAAAAATAAATAATTTAAATATTGTGAAATATGATTACAATGTAACACAGCTGTTTTCTATGTTAATAAATAGTAAAGTGTTAATTTTTCCTGTAATTAAAGCTGAATGTTTAGCATCATTACTCCAGTCTTCAGAGTCACATGATCCTTCACAAATCACTCTTATATGATGATTTAATACTTAAGAAACAGTTGTGCCGTTTTTGTCGCTTAATATTTTTTATGGAATCCGTGAAACACTACCATTAAAACATGTTTCCTGTCAAAAGTGACAGTGAAGACCTTCATAATGTTACAAAAGTTGTTTTTTTTTTCTAATAAATGCTGTTTATTGAACTTTATATCATCCAAGAATCCTAAAAAAAACATTTATAATTTTTAAGTTGTAATAATAATAATAGTAATAAGAAGAACCATTAATTATAGTTGAGCACCAATAATAACTGATGATTTCTGAGCAGTTTATTTATTTATTTATTTATTTATTTATTTTAATGAGCATCAAATCATCCTATTAGAGTGATTTCTGAAGGGTCATGTGACTCTGAAGACTGCAGTAATGATGCTGAAAATGCAGCTTTGATCACATGAATAAATTACACTTTAAACATATATTCACATAGAAAACAGCTGTTTAAAATTGTAATCATATTTCACTATTTTTAATGTATTTTTGATCAAATAAAGGCAGCTTTGGTGAGCGGAAGAGACTTCTTTCAAAAACATGAAAATTAGTAATTATTTCAAACTTTTGTAGCCTATGTATGTGCATAAAGGCTCATGTAAAGGCTATTTTTAGATGCAAACCCCTGTCCCATTCCAGTCACGAATGGTACCATCTGGCATTAAATGAGCAGCATATGGATCCAGATGCACTGTGGGATAGCTCATTAATATTGGCTGGCATGGTGCATTTGAATTCAGGCCCAGTATTCCCAGTGCCTGCTGTGTGATTCTGTTGAGAGATACAGGGGAGTTTGCATGGGACAGGTTCAGTCGGAGAAGTGATGTAACCATGTTGTTTGTGTCTGGATCCACAGATGCACAGCCCGTCCTGGATGCATCATCAGTCGTACCTCATGCAGCCCGCAGTGAGTGTCACTTATGCTGTACTGTAGCTTTACACACATCTTCTCTCTGTTTATAACATCTCTCTCTCTGCGTCAGGGGACCGTTCTGACTGAAGCTATGGATCACCCGATGTCCCTTCAGCCCACATCTATGATGGGACCCCTGACCCAGCAGCTGGGTCACCTGTCTCTCGGCAGCACCGGCACGGTTCGCTCTTTCACCTTTCATAGATCCTCAACAGGAGTTTGTCTTTAGGGGCTTCGCAACTAGAACTTTTGGTTACACTTTACTTGAAGGGGTGTGCATAAGACTGACTTGATGACACCATAATCATGACACGTCAGGTTTCATGCATGTTTTAAAAAAAAAAAGTTTGCTGATAATTTATTCACCCCCATGTCATCCAAGATGTCCACGTCTTTCTTTCTTCAGATGAAAAGAAATTAAGGTTTTTGATGAAAACATTCCAGGATTTTTCTCCATATAATGGACTTCAATGGGAACCAAACGGTTCAAGGTCCAAAAGACAGTTTCAGTGCAGCTTCAAAGGGCTTTAAACGATTCCAGACGATGAATAAGGGTCTTTATCAAGCGATACGATCGCTCATTTAATAAATAAATAACAAAGTTTAAGTTTTATAAGCTCAAATGCTCGCTTTGCTCTGTTCTGTGATGCGCGTCGTGACTCTCCTGTTCGAACTCGTTCATCAAAATGAACGAATCTTTTCCTGAGTCAATTTGTTCATTTCGTTCGTTTAATGAACCAAATGACACGAGAAAAGTTTGAGAGAAAAGAGCTGATGCTGCAATGGATATTATGAGAAAATGAGTGTTTTCTGAGCTTGTATGTGCCAAAACAACATTAGGAACCTTTAAAATAGCATAATTGGGGCACTTTAAGATGCTATAGAAAGTTTTTAACCGTTGATTTTATTTATTTTGTTTACAGTATATTCCTAACACAGCTATGCAAGGAACGTACATCCCTCAGTACACCCCAGTGCCTCCCTCTAGTGTTACATTAGAGGTATGACAACCGTTCATCATCATCACACTGCTTTACATGATGAACTGCTTCATTACTTACATTGATTCATTCTCATTCTGTGTGATGTAGGAAAACAGTGGACAACAGCAGCAGGTTTCCATGGAGACGCCTTCGGAACACACTAATTATTCCTATCAGCACAGCAAATGAAGCTACGAGTAATACAACACGTAAAAGATGGGAAACATTCAGTGTGCTGTCTATCAAATGACTGGTTTGGCACTGAGGCTTATATTTTTATGTTGGCTTGATAAAACCTTCAAACGTGAACTCTTATATAGTATTTAACTATCTTTTTCCACTAGTTAAGCTTAGCAACTAGCCTAGGACATGCCAACGCCATGGTAAATCATGCTAGCATTATGCTAATGCATTCTAGAAACATGTTACCAATGTGTCAAATCATGTTGGCAACATGTTTAAAAACATGCAAGCAATGTGAAAAAAAAAATGCTAGCAGCGTGTGTTAGCAGTGTTAAATCATGCTAGCAACATGCTAAGACATGTTAGGAATGTGCTGATTAATGCTAGAACATTCTAGCAATGTGTTAAATAATGCTAGAAACATGCTATCAATTTGCTGAATCATGTCGGGAGCATGTTAAAACATTCTAGCAAGTTCTAATTCATGTTAGAAACATTCCAACACCATGATAAATCATACTAGCAATGTTGTTAATGTGTTAAGTTATGCTAGCCATGTGCTAAATCATGTTAAAACATGATAGCAAAACACTTGTAAACATGTTAACTTGTAAATGTATGCTAGCAATGTGTTAAAACATGCTAGTAAAGTGTGTATTCTTGATAAAAAAGATAACATTGTGATAAATCATGTTAGCAACATGTCAAAACATGTTAGCAATATGCTAATTCATCCTAGAAACATTAACAATATGTTAAATCATGCTAGCAACATGTTTAAAATGCTAGCAACATATTAGCAATGCGTTAACTGTTAGCAACATACGTGTTATGTGTTGGAACATGCTAGCAACTTGGTAAAACATTAGAAATATGGGTAACACTTTACAATAAGGTTCATTAATTAACATTAGTTAATGCATTTACTAACATGAACTAACCATGAGCAATACATTTGTTACTGCATTTGTTCATCTTTGTTAATGTTAGTTCATGAAAATCTAGCTGTTCATTGTTTGTTCATGTTAATTCATGGTGCATTAACTAATGTTAACAAGATTTTAATCAAGTATTAGTAAATGTTGAAAATAACATTAACAAAGATTAACAAATGCTGTATATGTGCTATTCATTATTAGTTCATATTGACTAATGTAGTTAAGTAATGTTAACTAACGAACCTTATTGTAAAGTGTTACCGAAATATGTTAAAAACATGCTAAAACAACAAGGTTTAAAACATGTTAGCAATGAGTTAATAGAAAAATGGCAAATCTGAAGTAGTTTTTACAAGGCTCTATATATATATAATCTCTCTCTCTTTCTCTGCAGGTGCTCTACAGTTCTGTGGACAATGGAAATCTCTCTGAGATTTGCAGATTTCCACAGAAGAGTAGCAGAGGGGATACAAATAACAAAAGGAGCTTGTATCTTTTGTAGAACAGAGTCCGAGAAGGACGTAACTCATCTTTTGTCCAACTCCTCTCTTCAGGTGTCACTCGGCCAACAGTGGGAGTCTGTGCAAAAGAGCTATCCCTTCATCTATTTTGATAACAAAACAGAAAAAGCATAAAAAACAAAGATAATTGAGAAAAGGCTAAGGAAAACACAATGTGTTCTTTTATGCACGTAATGGCAAATTCTTATTTTTAAGAACTAATTCTTTAATATGGGAGGATGAGAAAGAGAAAGTAAAAACATGTCTTTTATTTTCTTTGTAAAATATGCAACGTTTTTATTTTTTAGATTAGTTCCTTTTTTCTTCCGTCAGCAGCAGTAAGATATTTTTGTACAGGTTAAGATGCAAACAGTGCATTTTTGTCCTATTTTTGAGTTTGTCGTGTGATGTTCTGCTGAAGAAACCATTTAAAGCCACTTCTTCATGTCGCACCATTTTAAGAATCTTTAAAGAAATAGTGATAAAATCACTCTAATTCAATCATCACTTCTCCGAAAGCATCAGACAATCATTAAATTATTATTTATTGAAAAAAGTATCTTTTTTGGTACATACCAGGGCAATACAGATTTGTCTTTCAAGTTCATATGAACTATTAGATGCAGAAATAGATAGAATATCAGATATTGTGAGATTATCCGGATATTTTTGATGCGCTTCAGCTTTTTTAAACATAGTATGAACCAGATTTTTGTAGAAATGTGTTTTATGAGGGGCATTTTAAATCGAATGATTACCTGTGAAACAGTTTGTGCCTAACGTTACAGTGTTCAGGATCAATTCATTTTTATTTAAAATATGAAAATGTAAAAAGCATAATTAATCATTTCTGTGTCCTCCCTTCATACTTTAGCTAAAACGTCAATTTTTGCCACCAAATATTTCAGGTTTCCAAAAGCGTTGGAAATATGCATTGTAATGTACATAGTGTTTCATAAATATTACTTTTATTGGCTTACAGTACAAAGGTCTAGAGGAAGTGACATTAAGTGGTTTGTTAGTATCAAAGATATTTCATAAAGTGATGATAACATATTGACTTGATGAAGCTTTCAATACAGGACGGTCATAATCTTAATTTTTTTCATGCTGTAATAGAGCAGATATGTAATCAAACTCAGAAGGAAAGAGTCCCTGTTTTGCTGCTTTACTGCTATGAATCTTTTAAACACATGCAGTGGAGCAAAATAACAATGATGAGAAGAAACTCAAGGCAATTGCTATGCAGTTTTATTCAGTATTTTATCTTGTCACTATACCTGAACGTACTAAAAGGAGACTCAGTCACGATTTATGATTTATGCTGCGCTGGCCGATATGGCAGACATCTTGGACTTGTGTAGTGATGGGCGAAACACAGCTTCGTGAAGATTCAAAACCCTATGTGAATCATTTGTTTCGGACCAGTGATTAGAAACACGTATCAAGCTGCCGAAGTCATGTGATTCCAGTCAACAAGGCTTCGTTACATCACAACTGTCTAGAAATGTTTCAAAATTTCTATGGTTCAACTTTGACATTTAAAAATAAGAAATGTAGTTAATAGTCACTTATTGGTCTGATTACCAAGTTCTTAAACACATTTAATAAAATAGCACTTATTATATTTAATGTTGTTCAATATTTCGATAATTGCATTTAATAGATTATACTTTCAATAAAACATTTGCAATTGGTTTTTAAAAGTTTGTATGCATGTTTTCGCTGTGTTTTCGCTGTTCTGACCAGCGTTTCGAGCGATTTCAAACCATTTCGTGAATCAATTGCTTCAGTTGATTCAAACTTTAGAAAAGCTTTGTTTCTCCCATCACTAGTCATGTGATCTTAAATTGTTGGCCTAATTGAGTCAACCTACTTACTGTACAAGAAAAACAGCGTAATTTTTTCCGAAGTAATATTAATTTCTTTAGTCGTCGTTTTTTGACATTTATTTTTACTATGCCGAATATATATGCATTATAACCAGGGCTCAACATTAACTTTTTTCCCACCAGCCCCTGTGTCTAATGGTTTTCTAAAGTTACGAGCCTCTTAGCATTTTCACTGGCCACAATTTTGACATCGATATCCATGGGGAAAACTGCCATATAGATATATTTAATATACACTGTTACACAAGGCTTTGTTTCCAAACTGCTTACATTCACTTAAAACATAAGTGACTGTTTACATGTCAAATACCAGCATTTTGACATTATTGTGTGTATTTGGCTGTTTAAGCGCAATAAGCGTTGAAAAAGAGCTCTGTTTAGTACTGAGAGGCGGCTTTATGTGCTGGTTTGATCTCAAAACCTGCAAGAATGAGTCAAATGTGCAATCCCACGCTGTAATTCAAGCCCTGTAACACCAACAATATTCACCCGGAGAAATGAAACGTAGGAGTGAAGAGAGGCGGGTTTGTGTGTAACTCGCAGTCAGTATTGTGTGTCTATTCTGTGGAGAGTGAGTATAGGAGGATCTTTTGTGACGTCATTGTTTACGTTTGTCGCGTTGCATCATGGGAATCGTGTGGCAAGAAACACCGCTAGATACCTGTAATTTGATTGTTTTGCACGTTTGGAGGAGGATTTAGAGAAGAGGATGGTTCACTATTGCTGTGTGGTCGATTGTATGGCTTGTTGGGGGCCTGATAAAGTTTTTCATTTCATTTTAAATAAATAAGAACATTGATCAGTGAAGACGTACCCGGCTTTGCAGTGAGCAGTGAATATTTCTCCGTTCTGCGATCACCCACGGAGAAAATGCGAAATTGCGAATCACGCTGTGACTTTGCTTGGCCAGGTCTAACCTCTGCTTTAACAGTCTGATCTCATGAAATGGTGCATGTATAACACGCCAATTCATATTTCCAACACGCATAATCGCTTTTCAGCGTGTTTATGAATGCCATTGACTTAACGTTACATTACTGTATATATAAATATGACCTACCCCAACCCCATCCCTAAACCTACCCGTCACTGTGGTTAATAGCATTTATGAGTCTTCCCCTACCATCCTAGGAAAAAATATCACTCTCCAGATGTAGATCTACATTTTGCTTCATTTCTCTTCATTTAACGGCAGAGACATACACGCATAGCTCAAAATGCATAAAGATAACACGCCACTTGATTCAAAAGTATTGTGTATGTTTACGCAAAAGTCATGATGTCATGTTGCTTTTAGCATTATCACTGCTTTCTGTTTGGCAGAAGAATTGGCCCAACTTTTCGAGAAACAAAATAATCATAGGCCTCCAGACGTTTGAAAGATGTTCTCCCCAGTAGATTATTGTGGCCAAGACACAGGGCGGATCAACCGACATTTTTTGACATCCCAAATGGGCTTTGAAAGGGGCTCAAAAATGGGCTCAAAACTTGAATGGGCTTTGAATTGAATAACTTCAATTTTGTCACCAATACAAATTTTGAGCTTCTCTCCAAACCTCCTCTGGTCATCAGATTTCAAAGTGCTTATATATTGTGGATTTTGCTCTTTTGAAAGTGCTTGTCGCGTCTTTACAGCCGGTCATTCTATTGTTTTCTTGCTACCCAACGACTTCGCGCATGTGTACAATGATGTCAACAAAGATCCTCCTATTGGAAGTGTTTCAGATATTTCAGATGACTTTTTAAAAGACTACAACTGAAAAATGTATATATTTAAGATATAATATTCAACCCACCAAAGTGGCTACTAGTGACGCCGCTGTCTGAAATACACGCATTCAGAGAGTCGCGGATGTTCATGTCAAGCCCTGATTATAACACTATTGGTAAGAAAAATACACATGGTTCCAGATATATTCTCTGAAAGCAAGTCTCAGTATTTCGGCTGTTTAGATATATCTTCATTGGAAAACAAGACCACGACACTGATGAGCAAGTGTATGTCTGGTGGTGATAGCTTCATCAGGTCGAGTGTTATCATGGCTTTGGTAGTGTGTAGAAAGCCTTCGCTGGTGCTGGGATTACACATGAAGCGCAGGAACAGCTAGGATTCGGATGAAGAAGGACAGAAGCAGTTCTTCAGTGGCGTTCTTCCTTCATGCTGCTGGTTTTACCGTCCGAATGAGATTCGCTTTAGTGTCAAGTCTTTAGATGAGCGCGTGTGTTGCTTACTGTTCCTTTTCTTAAATCCCGATTCATAGGATTTTTGGGGAATTTGTTCGTGTGCAAATGAAAAACATTTTCTTGAGTTGCTTTCATGTTCTTCATGTCTTTCTCTGTGCGGTTTGTTGTTGTACTTGAAATGTACTGTCCTGGTCAATCATGATGCACTTCTAAAAGAGTCTGAATATCCGAAATGAAAGCTTTGATGTCACTGATGATCTAAAAAGAGTGTATATTTACTCATGGTTCCACATGAGTTGTTTTTGTACCTTGTACCTTTTTTGTGTGGCTCTTCTATAGGATATAAACACAAGGGCTTCTCTCACACTAAAGGCCTCGTGATGCAGCTGTTACTTCTTCTTCTTCTTCTTCTTGGTGCTTCTACATTTCATGAATGTAAAGCCACGACCTTGATCGGAAAACTGTTCAATGGTTTTTACAAAGAGACTCTTTTACTTAAAACAATATCTTGTAGCTACTAGGATAGTTTGAAATTATATTCAAAGATGTTGTGTTACTGAAATGGATCTATACCTCTTACAGTTTGCTGATTCATATCGATTGGCAGTGACTGAAATCTTCAGGCCACCCAAAGAATTGATTCATTCCTGCAACCAAAGATATTAATGCCACCAATAATCAACATGCATTTACAGTTTTAAAACAGTTTCTTACTGAAAAATATTTGAAAACCCTTAAAGGGGTGGTTGATTATGATTTCACTTTTCTAACTAGTTAGTGTGTAATGTTGCTGTGGGAGCTCTGCAAAGTTACAAAACAAACAGAGATATTGGCTTTTAAAGAAATCGTTTTTTAAGGACTTCAACAAACGGCTGGTAGGAACTTCACAAGCTTCCTCCTGGGTTAGTGACACAATTAGCCCTAAAATTTACATAAACCCCGCCCCGGGAACATGTTGAGGAGAGGAAGAGCTGTAGTCGAGCACATTTGTGAGTCAGCTCAAACTTCAGCATCCGTCTTTTCACATGCATTGAGTGTCACTATGTGTGTATCTCACAGCAGTTCCTATACGAGCTATTTATAGTTTCTCCTGACAGAATATGCTAATTGGAGATCGTTAACTCCACACCAGCAACATACATTCATCAACTAACCATTCAGAGACGTCCTGTTGCATTCTACATGTTGTCACTTCTTCTTAGTCTCTCCATCTGTGTCTGACTCCAGTTTAAACATAAAAGGCAGAACAGTTTCTGACATTTTAGCGTGTGTCTGCGTGAGGTAATCGAAGCTGCTAATGGTGCGTTCACACCGGACGCGATAGCGAATGATTTCAATGTTAAGTCAATGCAAAGACGCGTTTTGCGCGTGAAAAAATTCCTGTGGTGCGAATGAGGCGTAGAGCATGGTGCGGAGGACGCGATACGCCTCATTTGCACGTCAAGTTCGCGTGAATGGCGCGAATTGAGCGTCTGGCTGCGTCATGCGTGAATGATTTAGTTAGTGCCATTTGTGCATTCACACGTTTGACGCAGCCCGAGTTGAAAAATCTGAACTTAAGCGTCAATTCGCGTCCGCGTTAACCAATCAGGAACCTAGCTGCTTGCTCACGTGAAATATCTGGCTTCAATAAATGATTTTGCAATATAATTTTGATTTTGTAAAAATGCATGGTGGGGTTATGCACAACAAAGCAAATATTTTATCAGTTAAAACTTTTTCAATATACAAGACATGTTCATTTTGTATTGAATGTTATTCATTCCATATCTAGATTATATGAAATAGTATAGCGGCCGTTATCCAGCGCAGCTCCTGGAGCGAGCAAATGGTAAACTCGCCACAGTTCACCTCTGAAGGGTCCGGTGGACACAAATATGGCGACGATGATCCCCGCGCCGCTGTTCTGCTCTCCAGAGTAAATAGAGAGCGGTGACTCTCTTGATGAATGCTCGGTCGACATAAAAAAATGGCTGCCAACAGATTACTGATTCTGACGCGCCTCACGCGCGTAAATTTCGCTTCAAACTTTTGTTTTTACATGCGTCAGTTTCACTCTTGACACACGAATGAACACAAAGTGGTCAAACGTCAAACTAGACGCGTCAGGCACGAATTTGACACGCTATCGCGTCCGTTGTGAACGCACAGTAACAGACGCAGTCTTGAAGCTCCGCCCACTGTGTTGGGATCTGCAGCTCATTTGCATTTAAAGGGTCAGACACAACGTGCGTTTTGCTAACCCTCAAAAAGTGACAACTGTAACATGCTATATAAAAATATCTGTGGGGTATTTTGAACTAAAACTTCACATACACACTGTGGACATCAGAGATTTATTTTACATCTTGTGAACAGGGCATTATGACCCCTTTAAATCCATATGAATGATGATGGAGACGATGAGATTTGAAATAGCATAGTTAGTTGGTTACAGCAATGATCAAGTGTTTTTCACCTTTCTTTTATTTTTTCATTTCTTTGACTTCTCACCCTTTGCCCACTTTGTCAATGTGATTTTATTGTTGATGTTTTAAGTTTTGACAACGCTATGTCTAAATATATTTCTCAAATGATACCATGCACCTCATGAAGGAACACAGGATTTATTTTTGGTTAATAAGCTTGCTAAATCATATCCATTACAAACACAAAACACGAAACACGGTTTTGAAACTTTGAAATGATAACAATTCAAATTCAAATCTAAATTATTATATTTTTCGAAACAACTGGGATGATACCGAATCAGATCAATTTGCATGATTTATTTCCATCGATTTACAAATAGCTGCTAATGTTTTGACACAGCTCGTTTCATAGTTTCAAAATGTATTGCTGCTAACATGGGGTGTTGAAGCTGTTCACCAGAGAGCCACACACACACACACACACAGCAGAAGCATCGCCAGCTGTGTGTAGAGTTCAGAGTTTGGGTCTAGATCCACAGACACAGCTCGTCATATAGCCATACGTATGGTCGTGATGTGATTATTGAAAGAATGGCTTGTCTCTTGAACAGCTTTTTTAAAACATATTCTTTATTTATACAGTCACACATGTTGTACAGAGAGCTGAAGAAACAGTTTGATGGTTTGTCTGCATGTAAACCAGAGTTTCTAGCCGGTAAATTGTCTTCCTGTGCCACAGTTTCTGATATTCTGTTACTGTTGTTTTGTTAAAAAAAAAGCATCTTCTGTTTGTTTTTACTTTTTTTAACTGATCTCCTGAATTTCTTTTTTTAATAAAATCTTGTTTGTATTTTGTTGGGTTTTGTTTATTCATTCACAGCATTTTCACGTACTGAAATAACATCAGCTTCAGTTTATTTATTTTATTTAGGTTGATTTTTTTATGAATGGTGAGGAATCATATGCTCTTTTAATTTTCATTGTACTTTATAATTATGTATTTATAATTGTGTTTCCACAGTCTAAATTTGAAACTAGTGCTGGCAAATCAAATAATCGCATCTAACATTTGTTTTTGTTTATGTGTGTGTGTGAGAGAGAAAGACTTCATGTCCACAGTTGTTTAAACTCTAGCTCCTTGACATGAAGACACTTCTACAAAGAACATGTCGCTCTCAAGAGCTCAGTGAACTCATAAGCCTGGTACCGTGATAGGTTTCCACCTGTGTAATAAATCCATTTGTGAAATTTCCTCACTTCCGAAATATTCCACGGTCAACTGTTAGTGGTATTATAAAAAAATGGAAGCAATTGGGAACATCAGCAACTACAGGCCACGTAAACGTGGAGTTAGCGCATGCTGAGGAACATAGCATCAATAACAGAGTCAATAGCTTCAGACCTCCAAACTTTGTGTGCCCTTCAGATTAGCTCAATAACAGTGTGCAGCCAAGCCTTACATCAACAAGTGCAATTGTTATGGCCTTTAGTATTTTTTCCACCAGATGGCGGTGTTTCATTTTCTGGAGGAGCTTCGGGAACAGGTGTGGAAATCTTCGGTGATCAGGTGTGGAGGAATTCTCAAAGCAGAGGTGTAAAGCAGCCGCCACTGGACTCTAGAACAGTGGAGACCTGATCTTTGGAGTGACGAATCACGCTTCTTCGGTATGATGTTTTATTAACAAAGTTTGGGAGGAGCACGTTCAGATAATCAACACAGTTGGAGAGCACTTAATCAATGATAAGAGGTGTAAGAGACTGTTTCATCATTCCATCGATAGTTTAGCAGCATCCCTCCACCGAGCCTTCTCCACACTTCTAGTCCTAACTACTTAAATTGGGGAGAGTACTCTGGGTTTGTCCCGAACTCCAAGTTAGAAGCCCTCAAATACGCATTAAAATTTACCATCTCTAATTGTATTTAGTTATGTGTGAACTCGTGAACTGGCAATCCGATGGACGAGTCTGCGTTTGGATGTTGTCAGGAGAATTGTACTTGCCTGACTGCATTTTGCCAAGTGTTAAAGTTTGGTGGAGGGGGGTTATGTGTGGGTTGTTTGGTGGAGGGTGGAGGGGATTATGGTGTGGGGTTGTTTGTGGAGGTGGAGGGGGATTATGGTGCGGGGTTGTTTGTTGGAGGGGGATTATGTGTGGGTTGTTTGGTGGAGGGTGGAGGGGTATTATGGTGTGGGTTGTTGGTGGAGGGGGGTATTGTGCAGGTTGTTTGGTGGAGGGGATTATGGTGTGGGTTGTTTGGTGGAGGGTGGAGGGGATTATGGTGCGGGGTTGTTTGGTGGAGGGGGGATTATGGTGTGGGGTTGTTTGTTGGAGGGTGGAGGGATTATGGTGTGGGGTTGTTTGGTGGAGAGGGGGATTATGGTGTGGGGTTGTTGGGTGGAGGAGGGGGTATTATGGTGTGGGGTTGTTTGGTGGAGGGGGGATTATGGTGTGGGGTTGTTTGGTGGAGGGGGATTATGGTGTGGGTTGTTTGGTGGAGAGGGGATTATGGTGTGGGGTTGTTTGGTGGAGGGGGGATTATTGTGCAGGGTTGTTTGGTGGAGGGGGATTATGGTGTGGGGTTGTTTGGTGGAGGGGGGATTATGGTGTGGGGTTGTTTGGTGGAGGGGGGATTATGGTGTGGGGTTGTTTGGTGGAGGGGGGATTATGGTGTGGGGTTGTTTGGTGGAGGGGGGATTATGGTGTGGGTTGTTTGGTGGAGGGGGATTATGGTGTGGGGTTGTTTGGTGGAGGGGGATTATGGTGTGGGTTGTTTGGTGGAGGGGATTATGGTGCAGGGTTGTTTGGTGGAGGGGGATTATGGTGCAGGGTTGTTTGGTGGAGGGGGGATTATGGTGTGGGGTTGTTTGGTGGAGGGGGATTATGGTGTGGGGTTGTTTGGTGGAGGGGGGTATGGTGTGGGTTGTTTGGTGGAGGGGGATTATTGTGCAGGGTTGTTTGGTGGAGGGGGGATTATTGTACAGGGTTGTTTGGTGGAGGGAGGATTATGGTGTGGGGTTGTTTGGTGGAGGGGGGATTATGGTGCGGGGTTGTTTGGTGGAGGGGGATTATGGTGTGGGGTTGTTTGGTGGAGGGGGGATTATGGTGTGGGGTTGTTTGGTGGAGGGGGGATTATGGTGTGGGGTTGTTTGGTGGAGGGGGGATTATGGTGTGGGGTTGTTTGGTGGAGGGGGGATTATGGTGTGGGGTTGTTTGGTGGAGGGGGATTATGGTGTGGGGTTGTTTGGTGGAGGGGGATTATGGTGTGGGGTTGTTTGGTGGAGGGGGGATTATGGTGTGGGGTTGTTTGGTGGAGGGGGGATTATGGTGTGGGGTTGTTTGGTGGAGGGGGGATTATGGTGTGGGGTTGTTTGGTGGAGGGGGGATTATGGTGTGGGGTTGTTTGGTGGAGGGGGGATTATGGTGTGGGGTTGTTTGGTGGAGGGGGATTATGGTGTGGGGTTGTTTGGTGGAGGGGGGATTATGGTGTGGGGTTGTTTGGTGGAGGGGGGATTATGGTGTGGGGTTGTTTGGTGGAGGGGGGATTATGGTGTGGGGTTGTTTGGTGGAGGGGGGATTATGGTGTGGGGTTGTTTGGTGGAGGGGGGATTATGGTGTGGGGTTGTTTGGTGGAGGGGGGATTATGGTGTGGGGTTGTTTGGTGGAGGGGGAATTATGGTGTGGGGTTGTTTGGTGGAGGGGGATTATGGTGTGGGGTTGTTTGGTGGAGGGGGGATTATGGTGTGGGGTTGTTTGGTGGAGGGGGGATTATGGTGTGGGGTTGTTTGGTGGAGGGGGGATTATGGTGTGGGGTTGTTTGGTGGAGGGGGGATTATGGTGTGGGGTTGTTTGGTGGAGGGGGGATTATGGTGTGGGGTTGTTTGGTGGAGGGGGGATTATGGTGTGGGGTTGTTTGGTGGAGGGGGGATTATGGTGTGGGGTTGTTTGGTGGAGGGGGATTATGGTGTGGGGTTGTTTGGTGGAGGGGGGATTATGGTGTGGGGTTGTTTGGTGGAGGGGGGATTATGGTGTGGGGTTGTTTGGTGGAGGGGGGATTATGGTGTGGGGTTGTTTGGTGGAGGGGGGATTATGGTGTGGGGTTGTTTGGTGGAGGGGGGATTATGGTGTGGGGTTGTTTGGTGGAGGGGGGATTATGGTGTGGGGTTGTTTGGTGGAGGGGGAGTTATGGTGTGGGGTTGTTTGGTGGAGGGGGGATTATGGTGTGGGGTTGTTTGGTGGAGGGGGATTATGGTGTGGGGTTGTTTGGTGGAGGGGGGATTATGGTGTGGGGTTGTTTGGTGGAGGGGGAGTTATGGTGTGGGGTTGTTTGGTGGAGGGGGGATTATTGTGCAGGGTTGTTTGTGGAGGAGGATTATGGTGTGGCGTTGTTTGGTGGAGGGGGGATTATGGTGTGGGGTTGTTTGGTGGAGGGGGATTATGGTGTGGAGTTGTTTGGTGGAGGGGGATTATGGTGTGGGGTTGTTTGGTGGAGGGGGGATTATGGTGTGGGGTTGTTTGGTGGAGGGGGGATTATGGTGTGGGGTTGTTTGGTGGAGGGGGGATTATGGTGTGGGGTTGTTTGGTGGAGGGGGATTATGGTGTGGGGTTGTTTGGTGGAGGGGGGATTATGGTGTGGGGTTGTTTGGTGGAGGGGGGATTATGGTGTGGGGTTGTTTGGTGGAGGGGGGATTATGGTGTGGGGTTGTTTGGTGGAGGGGGATTATGGTGTGGGGTTGTTTGGTGGAGGGGGGATTATGGTGTGGGGTTGTTTGGTGGAGGGGGGATTATGGTGTGGGGTTGTTTGGTGGAGGGGGGATTATGGTGTGGGGTTGTTTGGTGGAGGGGGGATTATGGTGCGTTGATGTTTGGTGGAGGGGGATTATGGTGCGTGGATGTTTGGTGGAGGGGGGATTATGGTGCGTTGATGTTTGGTGGAGGGGGATTATGGTGCGTTGATGTTTGGTGGAGGGGGATTATGGTGCGTTGATGTTTGGTGGAGGGGGGATTATGGTGCGTTGATGTTTGGTGGAGGGGGGATTATGGTGCGTTGATGTTTGGTGGAGGGGGGTTATGGTGCGTTGATGTTTGGTGGAGGGGGGTTATGGTGCGTTGATGTTTGGTGGAGGGGGGTTATGGTGTGGGGTTGTTTGGTGGGAGGGGGGATTATGGTGTGGGGTTGTTTGGTGGGAGGGGGATTATGGTGTGGGGTTGTTTGGTGAAGGGGGATTATGGTGTGGGGTTGTTTGGTGGAGGGGGAATTATGGTGTGGGGTTGTTTGGTGAGGGGGGATTATGGTGTGGGGTTGTTTGGTGAAGGGGGATTATGGTGTGGGGTTGTTTGGTGAAGGGGGGATTATGGTGTGGGGTTGTTTGGTGGAAGGGGGATTATGGTGTGGGGTTGTTTGATTATGGTGTGGGGTTGTTTGGTGAAGAGGGGATTATGGTGTGGGGTTGTTTGGTGAAGGGGGATTATGGTGTGGGGTTGTTTGGTGAGAGGGGGGATTATGGTGTGGGGTTGTTTGGTGGAGGGGGGATTATGGTGTGGGGTTGTTTGGTGGAGGGGGGATTATGGTGTGGGGTTGTTTGGTGGAGGGGGGATTATGGTGTGTGGATTGTTTGGTGGAGGGGGAATTATGGTGTGTTGATGTTTGGTGGAGGGGGATTATGGTGCGTTGATGTTTGGTGAGAGGGGATTATGGTGCGTTGATGTTTGGTGGAGGGGGATTATGGTGCGTTGATGTTTGGTGGAGGGGGGATTATGGTGCGTTGATGTTTGGTGGAGGGGGGTTATGGTGCGTTGATGTTTGGTGGAGGGGGGTTATGGTGTGAGGTATTAGAGCGGAGACTGCGAGCCAGGCCTTTGACTGTGTTCATTCTTCTTCTTCTCTCTGATGCTTTCTAGTCTTCTCATACCCGTTAGCAACATAAGACAACTTCCCAATGTACTAAGTAATACTTCAAAAGCTCTAATTAAGAAACTTATGTTAGGATTAGCTCAAAAATAAATTACTGTATATCATGCCTCACTGATGCCACAGTTTAATATCTACTTATCAAGTACATTCATAGATAAAAATATAAAGTGCTTATTGTTGAAGACAGATTGGTCATATGCAAGCAGAAGTGCAGCAGTACATTATGGGTATCCAGAAAATGAATGAACTGCCAAATACAGAACATATGTGTGAAAGTTACAGATGCATTATGAAAAATGACATGCAATACACAATGACAGATTATGATCATTCAAAATTGTATGAAATTTCCAAACAGTTTGTTGACACACAACATTTATACAAAAAAAAAACGATTAAACAATATTTAATAATAGAGCTTAATATAAACTCTGCATGTGAACGTTCTGAACCAGCTGAGTGAAAACTGTTATTAGCACACAGACTAACACCATCTGCCATGAGCAAAAGGCTTTTTTCTTCATTTTTGTGGCCAAGATACAAACCCACATTTGATGTACATTTTTTATCTTAATTTGAATTTGTTTATTCATTTAAATTGTATTCAAATTATCTCAATCATATTAAAAGTTTTAGATTTTGACCTTTGAATAAGTTAAAAGCACATTTTCACATTACCTGAGAAAACACTTTTACAGTGTTGATTTTCCTTCAACCTAACGAAACATAAAAGGCCACATACATTGGGTTTGCAGACCAGTTTGGAACATTAATATAGTATGTGATGGACAATATTACTACACAACCGTGGCTCATTCTCGACCATCACCAAACAACTGCATCAGGAACGTGAACAAGTACACGACATCCAGGTAGAGACTCAGAGTGGCAAAGATGTACTCTTCAGGACTCATGGCGTATTGCTTGTTCCCCATCAGCATCTGCAAATCGAAGGCTAGAAACTGAGACAGAATGAGACAGAGACTCAGGTCAGTCCACATTATATCACCTTAATCACATAGTAAATCCTCATTATTTTAAACCATAATCCTTTCTTCTAATCTGCTTCTCACCATGGTGAACACCACTGCTCCAATGCTAGCATAGACCGCATGTAACCAGGGGACCTTTTAAAAGAGAAACCGTTAGAAGGCGACTAGAATCTAGGACAGATAATGGTTTTGTACAGATTTGGACTGGTATTATTAGCCAGATTCTAAAAATACAGTCCAGAACAAAACAATGTTGTAACACATTACAATCAACATGCATTATGTACACATTTCTTTGGATGTAATGAGTGAAAACGCATTACTTTATAAATGTAACACATTAAAGGAGTAGTTCGCTTCTAAAAAACGTTTACTGATAATTTACTGTCATCCAAGATGTCCATGTCTTTCTTTCTTCGACTCAAAAAGAAAATTAAGGTTTTTGATGAAAACATTCCAGGATTTCTCCATATAATGGACTTCAATGGGAACCAAACGTTTCAAGGTCCAAAAGATAGTTTCAGTGCAGCTTTAAAGGGCTTTAAACGACACCAGAGCGAAGAATAAAGGTCTTATCTAGCGAAACGATTGGTCATTTAAAAATAAATAAAAAACTTTAAGTTTTATAAGCACAAATGCTCGCCTTGCTCTGTTCTGTGATGCGCGTTCGTGACTCTGTGTTTGAAATCGTTCATCAAAATGAACAAATCTTTTTTCGAAGTCATTTGTGACACAAAACTTAAAGTTTTTTATTATATTTTTTACTGATCGTTTCGCTTGATAAGACCCTTATTCATCGTCTGGTGATCGTTTAAAGCCCTTTGAACAGTTTGCACTTAAACTGCCTTTGAACCTTGAACCGTTTAGTTCCCATTGAAGTCCATTATATGGAGAAAAATCCTGGAATGTTTTCATCAAAAACCTTAATTTCTTTCGACTGAAGAAAGAAAGACATGGACATCTTGGATGACATGGGGTGAGTAAATCATCAGCAAATGTTTACAGCTCTCCTGAGTTTTCTTGAGTGAAATTGTGAGTAAATAATCATAACCAGTAACTGCAGAGGCGTTGTGTGTGTGAACATGATGGCTATTGTAGCGTAAATGTGAGCATTTACTCAACTTACTTGAACAAAAACACGATTCCTCAAAATGAATAAAAACAGAGAAATGCACTCAGAATATTATGTGTACCTCCTGTAATTAAAAATAAGTTAAATTTCACAAGTATACTTTATGTATTTAATCTCAATTTATTTACGAATGTCTTTGCTTGTGAACTTTGGTGAAGCAATTAGAAAAAGAAAGAAATTGAAATGTCATATTTGTGTTTCACATTTCTTTGTTTTTGTAGGCTTTATGCCGAGCGTGCACGTGACCAAACCGGAAAGCGGGTCTCATCGCATCCGCTTGTCAGAGAAAGTGTTAACGGCCGTAAGAATCTGACTACGATGTCTATGGATTTTTAAGGTAATCAGCTAACCTACCTAGTTCACTTTGTTATTGGCGTTTTATTCCATTTAAAAATGTAAACGTTACTGTGAAGAAGAAAAAATATAAAACGTTTAAATATCAATCTGTACATGTGAGGGACATTGGTTATGCTAATCTTTGCTTGCTCCTTTTAAGTTATCTTGAGTGAAACGCGACAAAAAAATTAATGAAGCACATACAAAAGACCTGAACCAGTACCCGATCTATTTTTACAGAATAGAGGAAGTCAGTTGTGCAAAGAGCCTATTGCTGAAGTAGGAGTGTTCCTTACTGCAATACACAATGACATCACAGCTGAAAGGTTTTGTCTAAGTGGCGCCCTCTACTGTTCAGGTGTGAATTAGCATTTCCTTCAGCTTGAGGATTATTCATTTCACTTTTGGGGCCCTATTTTAAGGATATAAGCGTATGGTCTAAAGCGCACGGCAAATGCACTTAGTGTGAGTCGTAATCCCATTTGCCAGTTTTAACGACGGGAAAATGGCCGGCGCTTCCGGCGCATGTTCTACAAGGGTTGTCTCTATTCTCTTAATGAATAATGGGTGTTTTGGGTGTAACAGTGCAATTAACCATTCAGAGTCTCCCTTTAAAAGCCATTTGCGTTCGAACGGTGGCGGTTTCACTATTTACATGACGGAATTTGCAAGTGGAAAAACTGGTAACGGCTTTTAGAGCAGTTACTCTGGTCTTGAGCAGTACTACTATTATGCTCTCAGGGGGCTCTCCAGACCACTCTTCCCTAGATAAAAAGCAGGGAGAAGTAGAGTTGGGGTGTGTTTGGTTGGAGAGAAGTATGGCCTCTTTCTGCTAACCTTATGTGTAGAGTCATCTTCCCTTCTATGCTGTACTTGGTCTTATGGGAATTCTATTTTGGTTATGCCAGAATAATCATTGGATATATTGGATCAAACTGAATGGTTCTCTACCATGCAGACCATTTACGGGACAAAGTGTACGCACATTGTGGACCTGCCTAAAGGCGCACATTACTAATGCGCTCTTTAAATAACCAAAAAATATTGCGCAGTTTATTTTAGTTTCCTCAAAATAGCAACGCACCAACAATTCTCCTGTACACACCTCAGACCAGCAGCCTCAGATGGGCACAAATGTATTTTAACAATGTGGCACAGAACGTGAAAATGATAAGAACGTCGGACTGAAACTAGCAAAACACACTTGCATTGCGCAGGTGTATGATAGGGCCCATGGTGTGAAAGGTCTATATTTGCCCCAAAACGACCTTCAGGGGTTTGTACAGTTGTACAGTAGGTAATATAAACCATAATGTTTTGTATGGTCAGGAACTAAGTTACCTAATTAGTTACTTTTTAGGTAGTAACGCATATTATAATGCATTACATTTAAATGTTACTTTCCCCAACACTGGTTGTGAACTCTGTGTATTCAATTGAGTTGAGTGTATTCAATTTCTGATACTTACATAGCCAAAGGGAACCACGAATCCCATGACAATAGCACAGAAGAACATGACCATACACAGACTGAAGAGAAGACCTTGGTATGAGGTGATGTCAATCTATAGAGACAAAAAAATTATATTATTGTATTTTGCATGTATATACAATTGTACTTTAAGGCAACAATGCTTCATAAAAGCAATATGATAAAAGACACCAATGTTCACCAAAAATGTAAAATGTAATAAAATGTAATGATAATTCTTTCACAAGTTGCTCACCTTGCTCTGAAAGCTGAAGATGGTGACGCACAGAAGCACGGTGGCAGTGATGCCAATGCACAGCATCACAGACTTGGTGTTGTAGAAACTGTAGGAAAAAGGACCGTTATGGTCAGTAAGATATTAAACATATCCTGTGGTATTTAGAAAAACAAGTTTGGAAACATGCAAACACGTCACAGATATGTCATTACCTGGAGATAAAACCCAACATGGAAGCCATGCTCAGAGTCTTTGTTAGCACAATGTTCACAAAAGCATGCAGAATAAATAAGAGCGGGGTAAAAGAGGGAAGAAAATAAAGAACAGTTAAGTATATTAATGCAGTGTAATGTAATGAAATGCAAACATTTAAGTTTGGCTCTAAAATGATTTTTGGGCTACTGTAGATATTGGTTATTAAGACACAAGGCAAACCTGTCCTTTACCCTTTAAAATAAAAGCATCCAAAAGGATGTTTTGGCAGTGATGCTGTAGAAGAACCATTACTGGCTCCCCAAATAACCTTCCAGTGCTCACTTCGTAAAACAACTTATTTTTCTTAGTGTGAAGAACATTTGAATAATCTAAAGAATGTTGGTGCATTTGAAAGGTTCTCCATGGATATTTAAGGTTCTCCATGGATGTTAAACCGGATATTAACGGTTCTTCGTGGATGTTAAATGGATGTTGAAGGTTCTCCATGGATGTTAAGCGGATGTTAACGGTTCTTCGTGGATGTTAAACGGATGTTAAAGGTTCTCCATGGATGTTAAACGGATGTTAACGGTTCTTGGTGGATGTTAAATGGATGTTAAAGGTTCTCCATCGATATTTAAGGTTCTCCATGGATGTTAAATGGATGATAAAGGTTCTTCTGTGGATGTTAAAGTCTCACCATGGATGTTAAAGGGGATGTTAAAGGTTCTCCATGGATGGTAAAGGTTCTCCATGGATGTTAAACGGATGTTGAAGGTTCTCCATGGATGGTAAAGTTTCTCCATGGATGTTTAAACAGATGTAAAAGGTTCTCCATGGATGTTAAACGGATGTTAAACGGTTCTTCAGTGGATGTTAAATGGATGTTAAAGGTTCTCCATGGATGGTAAAGGTTCTCCATGGATCTTAAACGGATGTTGAAGGTTCTCCATGGATGGTAAAATTTCTCCATGGATGGTAAAGTTTCTCCATGGATGATAAACGGATGTTAAAGGTTCTTCGTGGATGTTAAACGGATGTTAAAACGTTATCCATGGATGTTTAACTGATGTTAAAGGTTCTGCATGGATGTTAAATCGGATGTTAAAGGTTCTCCATGGATGTTAAACGGATGTTAAAGGTTCTTCATAAATGTTAAACGGATGTTAAATGTTATCCATGGATGTTTAACTGATGTTAAAGGATCTGCATGGATGTTAAACGGATGTTAAAGGTTCTTCATGGATGTTAAAGTTTCTCCATGGATGTTAAACGGATGTTAAAGTTTCTCCATGGATGTTAAAGGTTCTTCGTGGATGTTAACGTTTCTCCATGGATGTTAAACGGATGTTAAAGGTTCTTTGTGGATGTTAAACGGATGTTAAACGTTATCCATGGATTTTTAACTGATGTTAAAGGTTCTGCATGGATGTTAAACGGATGATAAAGGTTCTCCATGGATGTTAAACAGATGTTAAAGGTTCTTCATGGATGTTAAACAGATGTTAAAGGTTCTTCATGGATGTTAAAGTTTCTCAATGGATGTTAAACGGATGTTAAAGTTTCTCCATGGATGTTAAACAGATGTTAAAGGTTCTCCATGGATGTTAAAGGTTCTCCATGGATGTTAAAGGTTCTCCTTGGATGTTAAAGGTTCTTCATGGATGTTAAACAGATGTTAAAGGTTCTCCATGGATGTTAAACAGATGTTAAAGGTTCTCCATGGATGTTAAACTGATGTTGAAGATTCTCATGGATGTTAAACAGATGTTAAAGGTTCTTCATGGATGTTAAAGTTTCTCCATGGATGTTAAACGGATGTTAAAGTTTCTCCATGGATGTTAAACAGATGTTAAAGGTCTCCATGGATGTTAAACGGATGTTGAAGATTCTCCATGGATGTTAAACGCATGTTAAAGGTTCTTCATGGATGTTAAACAGATGTTAAAGGTTCTTCATGGATGTTAAAGTTTCTCCATGGATGTTAAACGGATGTTAAAGTTTCTCCATGGATGTTAAACAGATGTTAAAGGTTCTCACATGGATGTTAAAGGTTCTCCTTGGATGTTAAAGGTTCTTCATGGATGTTTAAACGGATGTTAAGGTTCTTCATGGATGTTAAACAGATGTTAAAGGTTCTCCATGGATGTTAAATGGATGTTGAAGATTCTCCATGGATGTTAAACGCATGTTAAAGGTTCTTCATGGATGTTAAACAGATGTTAAAGGTTCTTCATGGATGTTAAAGTTTTCTCCATGTGAAATGTTAAATCGGATGTTAAAGTTTCTCCATGGATGTTAAACAGATGTTAAAGGTTCTCCATGGATGTTAAAGGTTCTCCTTGGATGTTAAAGGTTCTTCATGGATGTTAAACGGATGTTAAGGTTCTTCATGGATGTTAAACAGATGTTAAAGGTTCTCCATGGATGTTAAACAGATGTTAAAGGTTCTCCATGGATGTCAAACGGATGTTGAAGATTCTCCATGGATGTTAAACGGATGTTAAAGGTTCTTCATAGATGTTAAACGGATGTTAAACGTTATCCATGGATGTTTAACTGATGTTAAAGGTTCTGCATGGGTGTTAAATGGATGTTAAAGGTTCTTCATGGATGTTTAAGTTTCTCCATGGATGTTAAAGTTTCTCCATGGATGTTAAACAGATGTTAAAGGTTCTCCATGGATGTTAAAGGTTCTTCCATGGATGTTAAACAGATGTTAAAGGTTCTCCATGGATGTTAAAGGTTCTCCATGGATGTTAAAGGTTCTTCATGGATGTTAAACGGATGTTAAAGGTTCTCCATGGATGTTAAACAGATGTTAAAGGTTCTCCATGGATGTTAAAGGTTCTCCATGGATGTTAAAGGTTCTTCATGGATGTTAAACGGATGTTAAAGGTTCTCCATGGATGTTAAACAGATGTTAAAGGTTCTCCATGGATGTTAAAGGTTCTTCGTGGAACCATCGATGCCAACAAAGAACTTTTATTTGGAAGAGTGTACTTGAAGTGAGAGACTGTTTATTTTAACATGTAAGTATTTCATTATAATAAAGTCAAAGTATTGAAACGAATACTCACAAAGATTGTGAGCAGAATAAAATTCCATGGAAACGTCCTCCTATAAAACAGAAATGAAAAGATTATATTACGATGTGCTTTCCTGATTATTTCTCATAAAGTGTATCACCACAACTGTTTCATGAACTGACCTCAAATCACCACAGCAAACCAATGAGAAATATGTGATGAGAAACAGAAGACTGCAAAACACAAATATATTGCTTAAGTTAAACATCACGCAAATTAATCTGAGGAACATTTTAAAGTATTTGAATGACTGATATTACGGTACTTGGACATGGAGTACAAAATCGGATGTGTTTGAATGTACATCCTCACTGGAGCACTGAGAAAAGCAGAGCAAAACAGTTCAGAAGTGTACTTAAAAACTCAAAAATCGTTTTTTTTTAAAGTCTTGTTTGCTCACCAAATCAAACCAGTAAACACAGTAATATTGTGAAATATTATTCATGTGATCAAAGCTGCATTGTTATAAAGAGTGGGCCAATTTAGTCACACATATAGAATTGGAATAGTACCTTGATATTATAATTACTACATAAAATTATACTCCAAAATATATGTGAACTTTACTTGAATATACTTAATAAAATGAACTTGAAGTACACTTGTTTTGTTTTGTAAGGATTATCAGTGTTCACAAGAGTTGTGCTGCCTTATATTTTTATGGAGACTGTGATGGAAATATTTTGTTTAATCCGTTCTTGCTGACTAAAAGTACTAATTTCTTCACAGTAATAATAATCCATCTTTGACCAGCATGCAGTATTTGGACTCACTGGAAGGTGAAGAGGGCGATGACTGCGACTGTTGCGAAGAGCTGCAGCATCAGAATGGAATAAACCTGCCAGAAATGACAAGACACGTGATTATTACAAGCATTTTGATTTAGTAATCATCAATAGATATTTCATTTAAACATTTAAATTGTCACCTTTCGTATAAAGATTCGTCTAATAAATTTGTCATCCCAGGAAGACGTTCCTTCACCGTAGTAGTAACCAGGACATCCTGCAGAAAGACAAATAAATTCATAAATAAGACCAAAAATATATATTTGAGGACATTTGGCCGAATGCTACGATAAGCACCTGCGTTGGCCTCTTCGTAGCTTGGCGGCACCTGTCCTTCCACGGTCTGGACCGTCGGGGAAATCTGGGAAACAAACCGATTTGGAAAAAATTTAAGGCATGTAATAAAGAGACCAATAACATAATCCCAAATAACAATCATTTAACTCACTTTGAGAATGGTTATTAAAAAAAAAAAAAAACTCTGAGTAAACTTTAATCTTTGATTAGATTATTGTTTATAAGCTTATGGATATGATCCAAATTTAAGAGATTAACTGACCTGTGCAAATGAAACCTTGAAATACAGGACATATTGTCTCATGAAAAAGATCATTTAGATCATGTGTATGTGAATGCAAGATGTAAAACAGTTCGGTTTCATTTTAAAATTCTTTAGTAGAATAAAACTGTTGATTATGTGTTTGTAAAGACAGAAGCTTGATCTATAAATAGTGGTAATAATCTCCTTATGGAAATATACAGTAAAGCATGTGGTGTCTTCTGAGGAAATCAGATCCGAGGTTTAATGCCATTCAGTCAACTACATTTGAAACCATTATTGTTATATGTTACTGTATTATTATTATTTTATTATATTGATATCATTACTTGTAGATTAATTCAGCTTCACTTTTATTTCACGGTTTACAGGGTTCACAGAAAGTCTTCTGATTAGTTTTCTGTTCTATTGTTATGTTTTTCTATTTCTATTTTTATTAGGGCTGTCAAATGATTAATCGTGATTAATCGCATCCAAAATAAAAGTTTTTGTTTACATAATATATGTGGATGCACTGTGTATAATTATTTTATATATATTATATATAAATACACACACATGCTTGTATAAATTTATGAAATATTTTCATGTATATACTGTATATAGATTTATATATAATTTATATTATATATAAATATAAATATTTTATATATAAATATTTTTTCCCTTAAATATACATGACTGTTTGTGTATTTATATATATATACACACAAAATAATTATACACAGTGCACCCACATATATTATGTAAACAAAAACTTTTATTTTAGTATGTGATTAATCGTGAGTAATCATTTGACAGCCCTAATTTTTATGTTATGTTCTAATGTTATGTTATTTTACCTTCTTATGCTGTTGTGTGTTGTATTCTATTCTATTCTATTCTACTATAATCTATTCCACTCTTCAAGGTAAAGCACTTTAAGAACCCAGAAAAGTGCTATATAAATGTAAGTTAACAAATGTCTATTCTATTTTATTCTACATTAACTGATAAAACAACACCTTACCTTTTTCTGTGTCATTGTCTGTGTTTTCCAGCGATGTGAGGATACACTGTGGTTCTCAGCGGAGAGTTTCAGTCAGTGTGTGTGTGTGTGTCTGTGTGTCTCTCACAGTGGAGATTTATAGTATCCAGGCTAATCCCTCCAGCAGGGCTTTAGTTCATTCCAGCAACGTCTCAGCACTGGATACCATGATGGGATCGAGTGGGAAACACAAGCTTCATAACAGATCCTGGGCTTTCCTTGAACATGTGATGCAACAGGTGTGCTATATTTAGAGTTATATAGCATGTTATGTACACTCACCTAAAGGATTATTAGGAACACCTGTTCAATTTCTCATTAATGCAATTATCTAATCAACCAATCACATGGCAGTTGCTTCAATGCATTTAGGGGTGTGGTCCTGGTCAAGACAATCTCCTGAACTCCAAACTGAATGTCAGAATGGGAAAGAAAGTTGATTTAAGCAATTTTGAGCGTGGCATGGTTGTTGGTGCCGACGGGCGACGTGAGTATTTCACAATCTGCTCAGTTACTGGGATTTTCACACTCAACCATTTCTAGGGTTTACAAAAGAATGGTGTGAAAAGGGAAAAACATCCAGTATGTGGCAGTCCTGTGGGCGAAAATGCCTTGTTGATGCTAGAGGTCAGAGGAGAATGGGCCGACTGATTCAAGCTGATAGAAGAGCAACTTTGACTGAAATAACCACTCGTTACAACCGAGGTATGCAGCAAAGCATTTGTAAAGCCACAACACACACAACCTTGAGGCGGATGGGCTACAACAGCAGAAGACCCCACCGGGTACCACTCATCTCTACTACAAATAGGAAAAAGAGGTGACAATTTGCAAGAGCTCACCAAAATTGGACAGTTGAAGACTGGAAAAATGTTGCCTGATCTGATGAGTCTCGATTTCTGTTGAGACATTCAGATGGTAGAGTCAGAATTTGGTGTAAACAGAATGAGAACATGGATCCATCATGCCTTGTTACCACTGTGCAGGCTGGTGGTGGTGGTGTAATGGTGTGAGGGATGTTTTCTTGGCACACTTTAGGCCCCTTAGTGCATTTTAAATTGAACATGAGAATGAGTTCACTTTACTAAAATGGCCCCCACAGTCACCAGGCCCTTTAGTGCCAATCAGTGTTTGTTTTAAGCATTAACTCACTTAATTTTGATACATTTTTTTCAGTAAAGAAGACTTTGAAGAGTAAAGAAGACTAAAGAAGACTCTGAAGTCATTTTGCTTCTCCAGTAAATGTATCTAAATCATTTAAAAATGTTTAGATATATTCATAAAAGCAAGACAGAAATACTGAGAAATTCGTTTAAAAACAAATTTATACAATACAATTTGACATTTTTTTTACAATAGCATTATTAGTAAGGAAGGTTTATTCTCTGTCAGGTTGTGAGGTCATGAGATTCTTCTGCTGTTGTAGCCCATACTTAAGAAGCACATTTTGTTTTAAAAAACAAAAACAAATTTAATATGATTTTAATTTAAAAGTATTTAATTTAATATGTATGTCACATATTTTCATTAAAAAAACGATTTATGATTGTAATAAGATTGATACATAACTTGGGGAGACATCTTCAAGATAATAAAATACCCTAACAATATTAAATAAGAAAATATCAATAAAAGAAAAATACCATAAATACTAACTTTATTTATTTAAAAAATGTTAATATTTGCTAAAAACAAGAAGTTATAAATATTAATAAGTTAATAATGCACACAGTACAGCTGGTGTCAATAATTCCCTGTTTATTTAATTGTTCACAAATATTCTAAAGGAATGCAAAAGGCTTGTGTAACGGTCTATGTTTTTAAAATATTAAATATGATAAATATAGTGCTGTAGCCTGATTTTACATCAAGAAGCAGTCATTTATTTCCATGATAGTTTGATAGAAAAGGGCGGGACAGCTTGTCATGAGTGATATGCAAAATATATTGGGCAAGTTGTTGCATTAAAATAAAAGCAAAGATGAATTTTAATTTGTAGAAGTGTAATTTACATTCATAAAGTCATTGTAAACTAACATTAGATTTACCGTTTCATTAAATGTTTTGTGTTAGCTGTTTCAAATGTTTTAAATGTTTTACCTGTTTCATTAAATTCATATTGTTGATGTACTGCTTAAAAGTAATTATTAGCTATCAATATGATTATACAATAGCATTATAAGGAAGGTTTAGTCTCTGTCAGGTTGTCAGGTCATGAGATCATCTTTAGAAACGGTGACTTCATGCTTTAGTAAGCGGCTTCTGGAACGACTGCTATTGTGTTAAGAATGTAAAAGGTTTAAGGGTTTATTTCTAGAAGCCTGCTTGTCAGTGGGCCAAACTATAGTACGATAGCTGTTTATTTATATATCCTGGGGAAAGATAGAGTTCAGGTTCGGAGTTGTTTTATACATTTCCATTTTCTCTTGGCAGATGCTTTTAGCCACAGTGACTCAGGCCTAAATCACATTACATTACATTTTATAAGTTCATACATTTCCTGGGATTCAATGACCCATGTTTGAGGTAATTTACAGAAATTTATTTTTCATGTCAGAAATATGTATGAAATTTATGTAATAAGCTAACGTGCTAGTTAGTGGGTAGAGGGCGCTCTTTAATTTAAGTATTGTCTGGTTTCTTGTTACGCGTTGCCATGGCGCGAAATACAAATGGAGGGTAGGAGATGTTTGCTGTATTTAGAAAGCACTGTGTTTTAAATACCTGTGTTTTTGAGTCATTTATGGTTACTTGAATCAATCAAAACACAAGGAGTTTGTATCGTGTACCAGAGAAATTGATCGGAAAACTCTGGAAACACAGCTTGCAAACCTACGTCTGCTATTGGGAGGAGCCGAATGGGAAATGATCATTTCAGTCAAAGGTAGAGTTAATCAGCTTATGTGACTGTTTGTGTAACGGTGTATTGTTTCCGAAAACTTTGTAAAGTTCAAAGTATGTCTGTAAGACGAGGTAGTTGCTGATATCTACAGCCTCAATGGCTGGAAAATCTTTCAGTTGAAAAATCGCTCCCTCTTCATAACGTAAAAGGATCACGTCCAACATGTCTGATTTTTTGTTTATTTATTTATCTATAGCGTGTAACGTAGTACAGTAAGAACAAGTATTTTTATGGTTTACTCCCTTTAAGATTTAACATTTTTTTAACTCATTGATGTCTTCTTTTAAATGTTGTCACTTTATTAAGATTTTTATTAAGTTTTAGCAAAACATTAAATTGTTCCAGATGCTGATGAATTTTGTTTTCAGTCTCTGTTTCATTACTTGCTTAGCTTGCAACCTAAATAAACAGTAATACAGTATATATATATATATATATATATATATATACATATACATATATATATATATATATATATATTAAGAAATCATATTTACAGACTTTATTCAAACTAATGTCGTTAAAGGAGAACTCCGGTCAATTTTAGCATTGAGCTAATTTTTTTGTACATTTGGAGTGCTGTCAGTACAAGACAGAAACAACAAAAATCGGTGTTGCATACAACTTGTTCATTTAAAATGTAGTATGGCACAGTAACCTCAGAGGGCGCACTTGCTGTATTTAAATGCCAATATCAAACATTAAGTTGGATGTACAATATTTATTTATTTGTGTATGATCCATTATTAGGCTACTAACACTTTTCTTTTCTTATACATACATATATTAAAAATACATATACTGCGTTCAGAGTAAACTGGGAAGGGTCACAGCACTTACGTATTGTTGTCCTATTGTTAGTTTAACTGCTTCTAATACTCTCCTCATTTGCAAGCTTTGGATTAAAAGCCAATGCTGATTAAAGATTAAATGTAAATGTTAAATGTTAATATCTGGAATCAGTTGTTCATACAGAGTATTCATATACACTTGATAAAGGCTACATTTGATAACCTATACATATTTGAAATATTGATATACATACAGTGCATAAATGTATTATATATTATAGCCTATTATATATATATATAGATATATATATATATATATATATATATATATATATATATATTATTTTTGTTATTCATAAGTATGTTTCATTCAGTATGGCCAACATTAAATATTCTAAGACGCATTATTCTGTGCTAGATTCTGTAATTGAAGTGTGTGTGATGTATGAAATGAAACATAGATTCCATTTGGAACCCTGGAGACATTATTTAAATGAAGGTGAAAATCTTGGCATGGATCACATACATCATGCTGGTTCCATCGCCTGTTGCTAGGATACCATTGTGCACCATCAGCATTCCATGTGCAAAGCAATATGCACTGCTCAGGATATTATATGTATATATGCGCATGTTTACAAAATACTCAGATTTGCAAAAATTTAAATGTATTTTTTTTAATATCACATAATCTTGCCATCTCTATAGTAAAAGATAAACATTATACATTTACGAAATATACATTTAGATGCACGTGAAACAAATGAATTGACTTTGTGTAGAAATGCTAATGTCCGCTTTGCTGCTAACTCATCTCCGCCATTACAAAAGACACTTTCAGAAAATTCTGAACTGCAAAGGGTAGAAAATAAACCATATCCATGCAGAGCTGTTGTAAATGACATAATAGTTTGAATACAAGATGAGAAGAGCAGTCCTTTCTTCATGACACAACCTGCTATTATCATGATATTTCCACATGTGAATTTATACTACAGTCTTATACAGTTATGAGAAACTATCATACATTTCAATTATAATACATGTTTTTTACACTCAATGTTTTGACTGTAAACAATATTTATAAAGGTCCACAAAGAGATATAAGAATGTGTTAGAGGAAATGATTGAGTTATGAGCTAGGATCTGAAAGGTTGTACGATGTGCTGAAGAATATGATAATGAATGCATAGCATCTGGAGTGAGAAGAATATTTATAATGTCCCAAAACCTACTGACACCGATCTTTCAATGTTGGTTATATAAAACCATCCATCGAATGTCCATTTTAGGAAGAAAAATCAATTCCCTCTTCTTGGATTTCATGAAAACGCTCCTGAAAAGTCCAAATGTCCAGCATCTGCTCCATTCTTTAAAAGAATCCTTACGTTGCATTGGAAAAGTTTGACGTGGTGAAGCGAGTCAGTGTAAGTGCGAGTCAGATGTTCGTCCTGAACGATGCATGGCTTGTTTGTACAGAAGAGCACCCTGGATCTGTGTTTTGGGGTCTGAGCGTGCGCCTCAGGGGTCGAATGTGGAAGGCGAGGAGTTTCTCGAAGTGCTGGTTGTTAAGTGTCCTGAGGTCTGGCAGACGCAGCAGGAGTTTAGGGAAGAGTGCGCTGTCTTCTGGCCTCCTGCGAGTGATGAGAGCTCGGAGAGCGCCGATTAAATCCTCCTGGAGCTGTCTCGACGGCACCCACGTCTGAGATACCTGAGCGATCTGACAGAGAATACACAATCATGAGTACCTGGAATACACACTCATCATTACTACTCTACTTCAAACTCTAGTGCAATCCCTTGCTCGCTCGAGTTTAAACAGAACACGGTTTTGCTGTTTAAAACGCAGGTCACAGAACTAAAAAAGTTGTATTTTTAAAAACGTTAAACTTCTTTTAACTTGAGCACCACGTTTTTAGAACGGCGTGTCGTGCTGCAAAAGACATGAGATGCAAGTGTGACGGTTAAAGACGTCCGTCTAGCGTGTTTACTGTGAAAAACAATGTAAAAGTAGCGCGCGAAGTGGAATGTGAAGTGATAATTGACGGATTTAAAGCACTCATGCGTAGCAACTTCACTACACAAATAGAGCTATCAATTGAAGTGTATAGAGAGCTTAAGTCCCTCCCCTTCTTGTCGACCACTATGGGACCTTATTCCGGAAAAATATTGTATGGAAGTCAATGGCGAGAAAATAGCGAGATTGTGCCCTGAATTACACATATGATGTTTGTCAATTTAAAAGATACATTTTAAAGTAAAAAAAGACGCAGTTTGATGTAAGTCACAGTTTGAATAAGATCGCGAAAATGCGTAATTACAACAGACTACAAATCCCAAAGGCGCACATTTTCTCTCAATGAATGATGCTAACTTTACTGAAGCTAACGTCTGTCATTGATTCTATAGTCTTGCGTTCATAATCGTAACGTTACGCCGTCATGCCTGAGTGTTTTGTGCCAGACTGCACACACACGAGCAGCGGATCTTGCTCGTTGTTTCGCTTCCTGGGAGATGTAGTTCAATGAACGATTTTCACATAAAACGTAAATGTTACTCTTCTGTTTCATGACAAACGGCGACTTTCTTGACTTTCAGAATTATCTTTTTAAATTGACAAACATCATACTGTGTAATTCTAGGCACAATTCAGACGGAAAAGAGAAGTTGTCTCTTGCCATTGACTACCACACATATTCTGAAAGTTTGTTTCCGCCACAGAATCTCTTAATTGAATCTTTTAATCTCACAATTCTGACCTTTTCTCTCGCCATCCCAAGTGTATAACCCACAATTCAGTTTATCAAAATTTAATTTAGCTTTTTCTTTGACTACAGACACCATTTTGGATTTTAGTATCGCATTATCCACAAAGGACACATGTGATGCTGATTTGGAATTGGCCCAAAATGAAGTATCTATACTGTTCCGGAACAGCCATGTGAAAAATGAATTTAAAGTTGGACCGACACACTTGAAACATCGCTTGCGTGTGACACGTACCTGCAGACACCAGAACCACAGCCATGAAGAGACCCATCTCGTCGGCCTCCAGACCCATGTTCCCCAGCTTCTCACTGAACTCAAACATGGCATCCAGAAGATTGCCCATGCCAAGCACTCGCAGCGACGCCAACGGGTAGGTCTGACCATTTAGGAATGTTACAGTCCGTTCCTTGGCGTCAAACAGCGAGCAGAACCTCACCATTAGAACCTGCAATGAAGTAAAATGATGTTAAATAAACTGTTCAACATTGGATCGTGTAGAGTGCGTCACAATAACTCTCAAAGAATCAGTCATTGAAATGGATACATTTCGAATTATTCAGTTGAGTCAAATCTTTTCAATGAATCAACTGAACCAGTTCACAATATCAATCTGAACCAGATCAATCCTTAAATCGGGATCTTGAGTCAACAATGTTAGAGTTTAAATGACCTGAATCACAGCTGCAGGAACCTGAACTAAGACTCTTAGTTGACTTTAAATAATAAAACATAATCATAATCAATATGTTTCTACATAAAAGAAGGCAAAGACAGTGAGATCTGGGGACAGACGTTGGCGTTTCTCACCTGAAAGGTTCCTGCCTTTAGCAGCATGACCTGATCATGTTGACTCAGTGCCTGAAACCCGGGAATGCTCTTGGCAAACTCCACCACTTCTTTAACAGCCGGAGTGAAGCACTGGGAGAAACTCTCCCAGACCTGTTGACTGGAGTGACTGGCCGGGGAGACGGGACATGCATTGAGAGGACATGCCTAGAGAAACACAGAATGAGACTCATTTAATCACATGAATTCTGCTGTTTTGCGATGTGCATCAAATCATACGCAGTCATAAAAACCTACCAGAACTTTAGCACCAGGACTCAGTCTCCAAGGACAAGACGTCTGAGTGGAATAACTGTTGTGCTTCGATGGATAGCTTTGAGAAGGAGTCGTTCCCTGACTGGGACTTGAGGACTGTGGGAAGTTATAGTGACTGTTGTCTATGACCTGGATTGCTGGTTTGTTGTCGTGGCTGGCGTACGGGCATCTGGATTGGGAGAGGCAGTTCGTTGTGGAATGTACGGGATGGTCTTGCGGGGAGACGCTCGGCTGAGGATGAGTCTGGGTGTAGCTGGACTCTTGCGTTGGATTATGACGGAAGGAAGAAGGATTGTTGTTATTGTCTTCGTCAATCTTCACTAACACCTTCTCCCCGTTCACAAAGATGTTTCGATAAGCTTGCGAGATCGCACCGATGGCCTCTTCTGATTGGCCGTCTCCAGGGCTGGTAGGGGTCTCGATGGGTGAAGAACAGTTGATGTCCATGGACGCCGATTCATTAAGGCTGTTCATGTAACTCTGCATTTCATCCAGTAGACGTTGTTTCTCGCGCTTCGGAATGCGTCCAAATCGCACAGCTAGGAGAAACAGGGAATTAAATGTCACTATATATAATCCAATCATACAAATGCAAAGGTTTCACTGAATTTACAACTGTACAATAATGCAGTGAGGTACAAGAGGCTGTGCTGTATTGTGAATATGTAACCCCTCCATCCGGGTCCGACTTCGACCCGGTTCGAGTGAGGCCTCGAACCCGAGTCTCCGGCATGAGAGTCGGGCAGTCTACCAAGGAGACTAAAGACTGCAGCCTCTAGTGTCTGTCGCTAGAGCGCCTATTGAGATCAGAGGAGTGAGGTTTACTTGCACAGCAACAACTAGCTGGTCTCCGTTACACTCACCCCCCAAACCTCACTCTCATCCGGGTCACGGCACCAATGTAACCCCTCCACCTGGGTCCTACTCGACCCGCTCCGAGTGGGCCTCGAACGAACCCAGGTCTCCGGCATGAGAGTCGGGGGCTCTAACAAGGAGGCTAAAGACTGCAGCCTCTAGTGTCTGTTGCTAGAGCGCCTATTGAGATCAGAGGAGTGAGGTTTACTTGCACAGCAACTACTAGCTGGCCTCCGTTACACACGGCTAAAGGGGAATTTATTAGGTCGAACATGCACTGGAATAGCTTTATTGATTCATCCTTATTTTGCACATTGAAGTAAGCTATTTTCTGAGCATGTGCATAATTGGGATGCACTTGGACTGTGCTATTGGTGATGTTAGACGCTGACGTTCGCACCTTCCCATCCAGACTAAAATGGAAAAAAAGAAGACCTAAAACTGAGAAGTTTAGAAACACTGCTTTTGCGTTTTGAATCTCCAGAGGGCGTTTTAGTGAAGACGGGACAATATGGACGACTTTAGAAATGATGACACAAAGGCTCACACTTGGCTCTATGATTGGGTGTCATCAGTCATGATGTGTCCTTCCCTGATTTGTCAGCCACCTATCACATAACCCGTCCCCAAATCTGAGGAATAGTCAATCCGTTTCCTGTTTACACCGGTACGCGCATGCCCAGTGTTGGTGAATGGTCCAGTCATTTTAATGTGGACGGAGATCGTTTTAATTCCCGTTTTTAAACACAAACGCAGTAGTGTGGACGGGGCCGGAGTGGAAAGCAGATAAAGGGAGTGTTTGGTCGGTTTAAGGTACAGCTGTACTGACAAATCAGCATTCAGGATCCATTTTATAAAAGACATGAAACAATATTACATCACAGTGACCACTAATCGTTCATATCACATAACGACCAGTACAAAGCTTCTGTTCTACTTCCCTCTCCTCTTCCTCATCCGATCTCTCCCTACTCCACCTCACAGCTATTCATAGAACCTACAACTGTATAATACCCCTCCCCCATCCTTCTGTTCATCTCTCTCTCTGTGTCTCTATCCCATTGGGAAGTAGGTCAGTGAGTCACCTGAAGCACTGGTGTCAGTGAGAGAATGAGTGATGGAGCGAGTGACAGCAAGGGAAATGATACCGTCATGGGGTCAAGGGTTAGCAGGTTACAGGCTATAAGGGCAAAGAGAAGAAGGCGTTAGAATAGTTAAGTGGTGCAACGTTGTAGGGCAGAGGAACATAATATGATGATGAACTAGACTGATAAGGAGAACCAAGTGTTGAGCAATGTGAAGTGCCTTCAGCAACAGCTAACACACGCACTAATGCAAAACCAGATCTTTAGTCCTGTAATATAACAAGGTTTTGGTTATAGGTCTCAGTTATAAGTGTCATATAGACCCTCACGTGAAGACCAGTGTTAAAGGAGAAGGCAAGGTTTTCGGTGACAAGCTCAATGACATAATATAATGGAGGAAGAATATACCATCTACTGTAAAGCAAGCGGCATCTACGTTTTTTGGGCATTTAAGGGCAAAGTCAAATCCATAATGGTTCTTTATATATTCATAACTTTCAAATTAACTGGAAATCTTGTGCAATTACAGCGTGAGTTGCAACAAGGGAGGAAAACAAGGTCAAGTAGGTCATGTGACGTTGAAATATGATGGTGCATACGGTATCACTTTACTTTCCCGCTTTTTAGGTCACCTAAATATGTACACTAGCCCCAGAAAATATGATTTATTATCAGCCCAGTTTACAAAGCTCCCCAGAGACAGCAGTGTCCTGTATGGGCAAAGTGTGCTAGAGGACAAATCGAAAAAAAGATATTTTGCTATATTTATGCATTTCATTCAACTGAAATAAATGCTCTAAGCTTCTGGGTTACATCGACAAAGCACTTTATTAAATCCCAGCGAGCGTTTAGATCTTAATTAATCCAGCAATACAGCAAACGAAGACCTGGAAACACATTAAACTGCAGTGCACTAGAAGCTCGGTGTCCCCAATTCCCCAAATTAACCTGATTTGCAGCAGTTTTTACAGTGAGCGATGACTTGTGGGATTTCGGCGTGCCCGCACTAATAAATCAGCGGTGAAAGGAAACTGTCAGCCATAGGTGCAAACATTACAGAACAGATGGTGGATGCTGGGTTGAGGAGAATTGAAAGAATATGCTGTAAAGGTGCGATCACACTAGAGAAATTTTGCTCCAAAAAGGTCAATTGTCCATTGTCAATAGTAGTGATGCATAAAACATCACTTTCAAACCAAGCAGCTTTCTGTTGGTCAACGCATTACTATTTTTTGCATTACTAATTTCAACCTACATGGGGACATTTTTTGCCCTCACTTGAAACTTCATTCGGAACCACTGGATTACGAATGTGATTTTTGGAATTGCTATGCATTTGCCAATGGACAAACTACTCAGTGTGTTGCGTGATGTTGTTAAGTCGATTCATACTGGACCAGTCTATATGCTAGAGTTAAAGTGCAATTACAAAGGTCTATAATGAGGGGTTCTAGGACATTGCTAGGTGATTCTTTACTCAACCAACAACATTCCTAACACTGTTTGGTAATACTGATTTTTTAGCAACCACTTTAAATAATATAGTCATACCAAGAATAATAATGTTTATTATTAATAATAACTGTATGTTTAAAGCTCTCACCATCTCTGGACATGCCGACAGAGAGGCACTTCTTAAAGCGACAGTGCTGACAGCGGTTGCGATTCATCCTCATGATCAGACAGTTTTCGTTCTTCACACACATCTTATAGTTGATGTTCTGCTGGATACTGCGGCGGAAGAAACCCTGAGGAGAACACAAGATCACATTGAGTGTGTGTGAGTAAAGCAACAGGCACATGAACTGAATAGAGACTTCAGTTTAGGGGCCATTACTAAACACATTTTATTTGCGTGTCCTTACCTTGCATCCTTCACATGCATGGACACCATAGTGAAATCCTGACGCAATATCACCACATACTTTGCAAAGCAACACCATACCTCCGGTTTCTATCGACACACATTTAAAATGAGTTAGCAGTGGTCAGTGTCACAGAATTTGAGACAACATTATCACCAATAATACTCACTAGTAAAGGTACCCGTGAATCCAATGGGTCGCCTGCCAACCATTGGGTGAGAGTAGGAGTTTTGCCCTGAATGACGTTACGGTCGGCGTAACGGTGTTGACAGAGGAAGCACTGCTTACTTCTGGAAATTGGAAAACCAGTTTGTTGCCCCTTGCAGAATTGCCACTGCTTCCAGCTGAGTATTTCTTAGGGGCACCAAGATCAGTGAAGGAGACCTCCTCGGGGATGAGGGCTGGGAGGATGGAGACTGGGTCTGGTACCCACTGGATGGGCTTCCTGGGCTCGGGCTGGCACTTCCAGTTGAGCCTGCATAGTGAATCACTCCTTCACCTGCGTGTGTGTGAAGGAGAAGAGAGAAAGAGAGGGGAAAAATATATTTCATGAGGATAAGTTTGTCTTGTTATAAATATCAAGTTCAGTCATGAAACTCTAGACGGAGCAGATCCTTAATGGAATATGCTAGCCCTCACATTGTTCACGATATGGCTCTACAAGCTGATTGGTCTCTGGTTCATCAGCAGCCAATGAGCTTGCATGCTCAACATTTAAATAGTCTGGTTTAGTGTTTGCTGCAGCCCTCCACCTTCCCCAGCTCCACCTGCCTAGATCTGCTATGTGTAATTTCATGTGTGGTATATCGTGGCAACATGTCTGTGAATGTATTTACAGTAGCACTTCTCTGTACTTGCTCTACAGAAGCACCAATAACAGTCATTAACATACCAAGCATCCAAGTGTTGTCATGATATATATCTAAGTGAGCAGAATGGTTTTCATTTTAGCTTACATATCTATTGCACTCTAAACAGTTTATTAAATGTGACTCATTTCATGTATATTCACGTCAGTTTGGCACATTTTTTATATTTATATCCATTCAGCAGAATTTGGCAAATATGTAATTTAGCTGAGGCTTTTATGCAAATCTTTAACAAAAATAAACATGCAGCATAGTTACCAGCCACATTGTTACACTCTGAATCTGTTAAATGTCAGCAATGAACTGAATGGTATTGTAAACTGAGTGGGTGTGGATGTGGTCTATTCAGAAATGCATGTACTTTTTTTGTCTAGAACAGTTGAATGTTCAAAAAGCTGCCAAGCCACTGACTTCTATGTAAACTTGCTAATGTCTCACATGTTTGAACCCTTCACTACTTTCAGTCTGGCTAGCTCATCCGTCATCATGAATCACATGTTTCAAACCGCGCCAGGAGAGGGCTCAAACATGTGAGAAGTGAGCCAGACTGCCAGGATGAGCCAGACTGACTCACGTGTATAAGTGTGTGTAACGTTGGGGAATCGGATTTATTTCAGAGAGTCAGTTCACTTCAGTGATTCGATCCGTCTCTCCGCAGTGTTCCGAGAATTGCATGACAATTTTCTCGTGTGTGTTAGTTACAGCTGTTCGTTATATGACTGCGTTTTTTTTATATGACTGCGTTTAATATTATATTTTTTTTTAAATGAAATTTGCATTTAATGTTAAAGTTTAATGTTAATGTAAAGTTTAATGTTGCCAAGTTTTTTTCCCTCGTGTGTTTTTCTTGCATCAAAAATCGAGTTGTCTCTCTTACGAGTCTGTTAAACCTAATCATTCAAAAGAATCGACTCAAAAGAACAATTTGTTTGTGAATCATAAACTCGAAGAACTCTCACGCCCCCGCCTCACGCGCTGCGCGCTCCAGAGCTGCCAGCCACCTGACCGTCGACTCACATGCACTCCTGACACAGTGAACGCCCCGAAAACACAAGCCTCTTTGCGCAGTCCCGTGTCTAAAACAGCCGCAGTACAGAGAGAGAGAAGCACACTGCCAGCCTGCTGCTCACGTTTGAAGAGGGCTTAAAAACAGTAAGGGCCAGGTTTATGCGCCCGTGTTTGTAACACTTGAGTCACCGGAAACTGGAGTGCATGCGTGAACGTGCACGGTCACGTTTGCTCGACATACGAGCTTGTTTTTGTTTTCGCCTTCTTGTTCTTTTTTTAATAAGCAACTCATTTCACCTCTTCTCACTTGTTTATGACGTGCATGAAATATATAGATTATTCTACATTAACTGCCCTTCCCAATTTCATTTCATCATTTTGTATGACATTTTGAATGACACATAATACACCACATGAATCACCTTTCCCGTGTATTGTATTTCACATGCACAAGGGTGAATGAGAGAAGAATGAAGAAAAGAATGGGTTATTGAGTTTGTGAAACCTGCTGTTCAGGAACACAACATCCCTCTTTATGACATTCTGAATGCGGACAGGAGTGCTCTGTTTGTTTAATAGCCAATACGCAAGCTAGATTTTGTTTAATCACTTAGTGACTTTAGTAGATTTCAATAACATTATAAATGTACACTTCATATTATACTAGTAAAACAAAACAAAAAAAATGCTGCCTTAAATTAGATACAATCAACTTAGATGTTTGTTATTTCAACTTAAAATATTAAACTGCTGTATTGCATACCTCGTTGCAATGTACTATAATAATAACTACTGACATTTTGTATCACCTGGCGTGTGATACTGTGATGTCTTGTCAAATAAAAGAGGATCATATGATTCCACTTTGTGTATCTGTATGTGTAATTACTTATGCATTATTTATATATTCTTTGTTTTCTAAAGGCAGTGCTGAATGATTAACAGATAAATGATAAACGCTAAAGGACTTTAGCTAAAGGGCTAGTTCAGGATTTTGGCTACCCTATTTCACGACCAATTCGTACGAATTCTGTACGAGTGATTAAAAAGTGGCTAATTAGTACTAATTCGTACGACCTCACTCGTACAAATTCGTACGATTTGTTGTAAACCCACGTGACGGTTAAGTTTAGGGGCGGGGTTAGGGGTAGGTCATTCGTACGAATTCATACGAATTGGCCAATTCGTAAAATATGTACGATTTAGCAAAATCGTACTAATTTGTACGAGTGAGGTCGTATGAATTGTTACGAATTAGCCACCTCGTAAAATTCGTAACGAATTCCCGTGAGATCAGGTTGGATTTTGGACATCTGGCCTCATTTCCAAGTTATCTTTAGTGTTATTTATCAGTGGGAGACAGTTTTCAGAAATTTTCATCCAGTCGTTTCAGTTGCGTAGTTTGCCGGTGCTAGGCTAGCGCAAGTCAACTTCAACTGCTAGTTACCCACTCCACAGTTCACCAGAAGCAAATAAATTATAACACCAGACTATTGATGTAAATGTCTGTTGAGAGAATAATGTAAAAAATAAACTACTCTTGCATCTCAATGATCGCAATCCGTTTACAAGAACTAGTTTCTCAGTAGTACTGCGCCGAAAAGTCAACACAGAAGCGAAGCGCGCCACAGTCAGGACTACCTGCACTAGCTCTCTCGGTTGCCAAGGTAACTACATATCACTCCGCCGTTGCTGTAGACTGCGCTAATACAGGGAACAAAGTGTAACTATTGCAATGCAATGAAAAAGTAGATTGATTTCTAACACCATTCTCTCAACAGACATTTACATTGATAGTCTGGTGTTATAATTTATTTGCTTTTGGTGTTTTGTGGAGTGTGTAAAACTGTTTTTAATGACAGGCTAACAGTTACCGTTGACTCGCGCTAGCCTAGCACTGGCGAACTTTTGAAACTGTCTGCACTGATAAATAACAATAAGGATAACTTGGAAATGAGGCCCAATGTCCAAAATTCTTAGCCAAATGAACATGGTGAGCTCTATGTTGAGACTGCCAGTTGGGAGGCTTTAAGGTGTGTGAAGGTTTGGATTCCCTCAGACATGCGCTGTCTGCTGCTGAAAACTAGGTCAATATTACTGTATCTTTTGGAAAACACATGCAGCATAATCTATATAATTGAAAACTCAGTGAGCTACAAATGATTCATTCGCTTTGTAATATATTTTATTTTTGACATAAGGAACACTGCCGGATGTTGTACTGGGGCGAGTTCGACTATATATGAGCTTTCTGTTTTTACGAGACGTGAAAATGCACTTAAATGTGTCTTAAATGCACCAAGCATCTTCTGTCACATAAGGCTGAGCTTGTTCTAAGCCTGTGTTGTCTAACAGAGATCACGCAGGCAGAGAAGAACACACTGAGCTGAAAGCTGTGGCTGTTTGACTTTGACCCAGTGACCAGCCTCCCTCCCCTCAGAGGCCGGATGAGATCGGCTGCCGGAACAAAAACAGGCAAGGAGGGGGTGTGTGTGTGTGTGTGTGTGCGCGCGCCTGGGAAATCAAATCACGCGTGGCACGTGGAGTTCCGAGTTGATCCTCGTGACGGTGAAAGTGAAAGTCTGTCTGATGACATGCAAAACGTGCAGCTGGCGAACAGAGCGCTTTCAAGGAAATCACAAGCACCAGAATCAGAAAAATAACATCCTGGATATGACATTGACAAAATGTGTTTATGTGCCAATTATAAATGTGATTTCTAACCAATCCTAAAGTAGCACACTAATAATTGTAGTCTGTAGTAACAATAATAATACATTATGTACAATAAATGGACAGTTTTGCAATTTAGAGCTAAATGTTGTATCATTATTTTACTTGCTGCCAAAAACTATAGCATCACACTGGGATACACTTTACAATAAGGTTCATTTGTTAACATTAGTAAACATTAACAGTGAGCAATTTGTTACTATATTAGTTAATAGTTAATAAAAATAATAAAAATACAGCCATTCATTGTTTGTTCATGTTCAGTGCAAACACCTTTGGTTTGAATAATGCATTAGTAAATGTTGAAAATAATATTAACTAAGATTAATCAATTTTGTAAACGTATCATTCTTAGTTTATGTAAACTAGTTATTAACTAATGAACCTTATTGTAAAGTGTAACCATTCTGACTAAATATAAATATCTATCTAAGATGACTTCATTATGACTCTATAATAAATGACTAGTTAGCCATCTAAAAACACCATTGGCTTATGAGAAAGGTCACGTCATGCCAGTAAGTAAACCTCTGGTGTATTGCCTGATGCAGTGTTTACTGTCTGTAAATGACGGGTTTCCTCGCATGTTCCTGACATGCACGATCAGCACGTGTTTGGGTGAATGTAAAGGAGGAGCGCTTATAGATGATCAGTCACTGGCGCACGAGCGTGACTCGGGTAATGAATCACAGCGTGAACACGTTCCCTGTTCGAGAGGGAAACACCTTGACAGTAGATAACCCAGTTTCAGATGACACCTCTCTATTGGAGATCACGTTACATGTAAAACAAAACGACTGAATCGCGGCAGATAGCCTTGAAGATTGTAACTTTGTTATAGCAACAAGTCGTTGGTTGCTGAGGTCACGCTGAAAAACAACTCACGACTGATGTGTGAGGATGATGTGTGTCATGATGTCTTTTGGAAGAGCGCGCGAGCAGTTGCACGTGAGTTTGTTTACGCGCCACCGGAAACATTTGTGAAAACATCGTTAACCGTAACGCAGGCACGCGGTACAGAAGCCTACCCAATGTATTTCACATCAGAAATGCTACGTGCAGGTGGAAAAATAACAATCATGTAATTTTAAAATGAAAAAGATGAAAAACAATTACAGTCCTTCCTTGGCAATATCAAACGCGTGTAACGTTATTCATTTTACCTTGCAGTGTCTCTACAAAGTTCAAGTTATATCAACATTGGCTAAGATGAAACAGTGCATATAACTCTAATCGGGTGATTTAAAAATGTAAAAAAATAAATAAATAAATAAATAATAATCTAGCTAATATAGCCAATATATTGTTTTAACTCACCTGGACTGCCGTCCATAGTGTCTGTTCCTGATGTTGATGAAGTAAAGGTGGGAATCTGTTATAATATTCAGCGTGTTTTAAATTCCGTCCACACAGGTGAGAAGAGAACTTCAATAAGTCTATTATGGAAAAATAAATAAATAGGCTGATTCTCAGTCAGTCAGATGTCCTTCAGGTTAGCAGGGCAATGCGCCGTCCTCAGTGTTAGAGAGCTGAGCTGGAACACTGTGTACAGTACAGTAACAGTCCGAGCTAGTGACCTGACATCAAGGCAGAGATGTGCAACTAGTTTGAGACGAGCACAAGCATCACACCAAACACGTTTTCAGGTGCTTTAGAAATGTGACTGAGCTTCCCCTCTAGTTCCCTCCTTTCTGTGCCCTTTAAATTGTTTGTGGTATTGTATGCCAAGGACTGAGTCCGTTTCACACGCCCTCTGCTCTTCCTTCCCTGTAATAGCTGCTATTCTCCCCCTCTGTGTGTGTATCTGACTGCCTGAATGCGCGTGCACTCGGTTGACATTGGAATGCCTCATGCGCGCGCTCCATGTGATCGCTGTCCTACTGACACAGATTTTATGCTAATGTTCGAGAGGCGTGGGGAGGCACATGCAGAAGAGGAGGAGCGCACCGTGACTGCTGTTTGTTCCCTCACAGCTTTATATTGCCCGAGTTCCTCCTCTCCACACGCGCGCTGCTGATAGGCTCCGAGCCATCGAGGGTTTGCCCGAATGAACATCGCATCAAACAGCCTGAACTCAGCTCGGAAAGGCATGTGGGTCTCACGTTTTTAGCCTGCATCACGCACTGGCTCGGATGTAGGTCATGTCCCTAAATATACACATCATTTGATGAAATAATGTTAGGAAAACTAAACATTGATCGGGGTATACTGATACGAAAATCATATGTCTATAACACTGTTACTGAAGAAATGTGCATAACGTTATATAGGCTGCACGTCAAAAAATGAAGGTAAGTTGTTGTTATTTTTAAGAAATGTGTTCTTTTTAATTAAGAAAGGATGCAGTAAATTGATCTAAAGTGACTGTGAAGAATTTTATACTATCATGTCCTCCCGAGACCCCGAAAAAACGTGTTTTTTTTTGTTTTTTAGTATTTTTCGTGTCATTACATTGTGTAGAGCATAAGAATCAAATGGAAAAAAGTATATTTTATTTTTGACAAAATAGTTTTTATTTATATGCTATGCTATGCCCATGTGGACACCAGGACTCAGTTGTTAATATATATATATATATACTGCGTGTGTGTGTGTGTGTGTGTGTGTGTGTGTGACAATGGGATTTCTTTTCATTCACTACTTTTTTAGGTTTCAGGATTTCTAACCAAAATCTGTATAAAGATGTTTCCCAATTATGTTATTAAAGATATAATGGAATGAATTGATATACTATTTCACTTTATGCAATATGTGGATAAACTGGCCATAAATGCACAATGTATATAATGTATCTAATTTGCATATTAATGTGTTCTTGGGCCAACATGTAATGAAAAAAAGGAAGTGCAATAATGGGATTAATATTTGGCAACATTTTCATAGGAATATTGATATATAATTTAATTTTTTTAGTGTTTTAAGCAGCAAAGCAACTAAATGTTTTGTGAAGGATCATGGAGTAATGATGCTGAATTCAGCTTTGATCACACACATGAATTAATGACATTTTGAAATATATTCACAGAAAAGTTATTTTAAATTATACCATAGTCTGTCTGAATACTCCATTCTGATTGGCTGGAAGGTTTAAAAAAATGTTTAATGCACAGGTACTTCCAGGTCAGGGCATCCTGAACAGATGCAGGTAATTCACACACATCTCTCTCTCTTTCTCTCTCTCTCTACTTTATCTGTGTGTCTGATTTAAAGCAGCACTATGTAACTTTTTTAACCTTTATAATATTTTCCAAAACCCTTGTGATGGCACATCGACTTACAGGTTGAATGACAGGTCTACCATAGCCGGACGGTGTCTGAATCGCTTTTACTGGCACTATGTAACTTCAGGTTTCAGGTAGGAACCCAAGCACAAAAAAACCCTACAAAATTTGCCTTTTTTTACCTCTGTATGTTGTCATGGCTGAAGCAGCATGCAAAACCAAGAAGCCAAAGGATTTGTCGGAAGACAGTAGAAAGAGAAAAAGGGAGAGTGACCAAATAAAAGGCTGGACGAGGGTCAATATTGGTCCAGCGTTCGCTCGCTGGCGTGAGCAAAAGGAGGAGGGTCGCCCAACTGATGCTGGCCGTAAAAATCTAAATAAATGAGTCTCAAGGCCCGTACACACCAGATGAAAATCAGTGCGCGTTATTCGTCAGCATTTTTCAACGCGTTTTTTGTGTTCACACCCAAGCGTTTTTCGCTGACGATGAGCCGAACATGCAAATTCATTCCCTTACATTAGATGGTGCCAATTTGCCATGCAATACTACTCCATAACATCTTTTATCAAGATGTGTGTAGTCGCTGTCGCGTTTGTCATATAGTTCTTTATGTTCTAGCACCAACGAGAACAGCAGCTCTACATTCATCTTGCCTTGCATCTTCCTCGTCTTATTTCTTTCTGGCTGTGTAGACGGCAACGCGTATTTCTTCTTCACCGTTGCATATGTGTGCTCGGCAAAACCGGTTTGTGTTTGAGCGCCCCCAAGTTGTCAGAAGCTCCAAACACATGAGCAAAAGTGCCAATCTCATTGGTCGGATAGTTTTTGACGCGGCGCGTCAAACTAAAAAAACGATCCCGAGGCATTTTTTTAAAAATGACTCTTTTACGCGTGGCGTTTTACGCATCGGTATGAACACTCACATTGGCGCCCTTTGTTTAGTCACGAGGCGTTAAACGTCGGCGAATAACGCGCACGAAATTCGTCCCGGTGTGAACAGGCCTTTAAGATGTCTTCAGCGGTGTGTACAAGTTTGGAAGGGTCTACATTCTTGCAAGTAAGTAATACATGATTAGACGGACACAATAAAAGGATAAATATCCTATGTCTGCAGGCTGATAGTCATGTTTGTTACTTATTTTTCTGGTGAAAGTGTCTTGCCTCAGGCTGTAATGCAAATCGATATTTCAAATTTGCAGATTCATCTATGGTAGCTTGATATTATAATATTGACGATATGGCTATTACCTATATCTACCACACAAACATTGAATTGAGTTAGCATATCCATTACGTTAAAACAGTAGCCAATAGGCTACTATAAAGACGCTGACTTGTTCAGTTGAGTACTTAAATGTGCCAGGGACTTTGTGGTCTGCTTGTTGTCTTGGTTGTACCTCTACAACGTGAGCTATGCGATCTTTGGCGTTTAAAAATAATACTAATAATAATAATGTACCTTGGATGAAGACATTTCACACGCAACACTGGCATCTGCCCAAGATGTGAGAACGCCTTCTGCAGAGTTCAGGGTATCGCTTGTCAACAAATGCGCGCGTGTATTCCCTGGTGTAACCATGACAGATTTTACGACAGTAGTAGAAGACAATACTGTTTCCCAACTGAGCACAATTTCAAAAGTTACCTAAATGCTGATTTAAAGCGAATGCTAGATCTAATTTGCCCTTTCATCAAATTTAGCGCTGCAAACATCAATAACAGCTTTAAATGCTCAATGCTGGTAAATGACCACGGAAGGAGTGGGAGAATCCACAGCCAGCTGTGCATTAAATCTGAATGCTCTCTGTCGAGACTGTAGATTATTCGGTAACGCTTCCTTTTACAGTCCAGTTACCCATGTAAATACTATGTACTTATTGTAGTAATTACAATCACTGGGTAATAACTAGGTACTAACCCTGAACCTACCCTACATACCTTATATTAGCCAGTACTTTCTAGGTAAGTACACTGTAAGTATACTGTAAGTACTGTACTGTAAAAGAAGCGGTATGATTATTGCTTACTTGTAGTAATTGTAAAGTGTGGGAGACAGGACTTGGGGTCAGGAAATGTGCTTCCAGGATGAATCCAGTTCTCAATCTTGATCATTTATTGACAGTTACACATGGAAATCCAGTTGTATGGTATCATACATGATCATCAAAAGACAATTGTTATATGTGTTGCTTTGCTGGTCCTCTCTCTCTCTCTCTCTCTCTCTCTCTCTCTCTCTCTCTCTCTCTCTCTCTCTCTCTCGTTTGCCCTTTCTGTCCCAGGATTGAACCAGACCAGTGATCTGCAGATGTGATTGGTGTTGATGGGACGAGGGGTAATACACTGATCAGGAGAGCCAGAAGAGGCAGCTCTCCTCATGTTGTTCAGTCACACATGTGCTATTGTGTGTTTGCTATAGCTTTCCTGGAATTTTTGGTTATGAGGGTTTGTATATTTTGTAATAGTAACTATATTTTCCACATGTGGAAGCTGTTGATTGTCTTTTCGTTTGTAAATACTGTTTTCTCAGAGTTTGTCTGGTGTTTTGGCCTTTGCTCACCCCTGAAGCTGTGCTTTCACTTGTGGTTCTGTAAATAAAAGTGTACAAAGGATCTTTGACTGCCAATTCCAGTTTTTGTTGCGGCCTCACCACACCTACATGGGGTGTTAACGCATTGAACACAAACAAAACCTTAAAAACAAATAGATCAATTAAAACCATGTATTACAGATCATTTGATTCAATTGATTCAGTAGTTTAACAATCAAGAACACTGATGCATCATACGAATTACAAATTACCTGCAGCATTTCAGAGTTAAAACAACCATTAGTCAAGTCAAGTCACCTTTATTTATATAGCACTTTTTACAATAGAGATTGTATCAAAGCAGCTTCACAATGATAACATGAAAATATTACAACACAGATCAATAATATTGTTGAATATTACCCAACTAAGCAAGACAAAAGCCAAGGCAACAGTGGCAAGGAATCAAAACTTCATCAGGTGATTTAATGGAAACAAAAACCTTGAACACGTGTTCTGAACACTGATTGAAGTGATTGATACTGAACACAATTCAGAAGAGTGAACTTACAAAGTCAAGCACACACACCTCTACAGAATCTCATCTAGAAGATAAGGAAAAGGAACGTCTGCGTACACACACACACACACACCAAAACAAAGGCAGCAAATCAACAATTTTCTGCATCTGTGTGCTGTAGTTCCGCCCATGACAGAGCTCTGCACCATGAGAATTCCCAAAAATAATATTTCATAGTGTTGTGGTTTTGAAGAGCAAGATTCTTCTTTTAGAACATTGCCTCTTACTGATCCCAAACCTTAGAACAGTGTTGTACAAGTTTAAAGGAGTAGTTCACTTTTTTTTAAACGTTTGCTGATAATTTACTCACCCCCATGTGATCCAAGATGTCCATGTCATTCTTTCTTCAGTCGAAAAGAAATTAAAGGGGTCATGAACTGGCTAAATACATTTTATTATATTGTTGTCTGAGGTCGACTTATGACGTTCGCTTGGTTTTTGCATTCAAAAACATCAAAATGAATAAGTAATAGAATATTTTGTACCCTAGTTTTGAGCCTAGCTGAAAAACGCTCGGTTTTTATGGGCGTCTCGCACTGAAGACTTGGAAGTAAACGCCCACTGCTGTGAGTGGATAACAGTTTTGCATATTATAATGAGTTTCAACTCACTCGTGCGATGCACTTGGGGGAAATTGTTTTGAAAACGTCCAATGTTGTAAAATGGCAACCGGAATGATTCGCCCATACATGTTCGACCCAGAGTCCGTGTGTTGCACAATTCCTGTCAGATCCAAAATAGATGGCACAGCACCGTTCTTTACTCTTAATCGGTCTGCAAATCCAGTCTTGTTTACAAAGCTGTTTACGGAGCTTAGGTTTGAAATCTAATAACGCCACCTAACCAGAGCCCGTCTAACGGAGAGCCTTGGCACTTCCTATTGTGTATCATCTTGGTTGCAGTTCCATTAGAATTCCACTGGAGGTGATCGCGGGCGAGAGCAGAATGAATGGGAGTCTATGGGGCTAAACGGCTAAATGTGTCTCTTTCACCTGCTTGTCGTTAAATTGACATCGATTTTATTGTTGATTACGCAAGTTCAATATAGATTATAGGCCAAACCTATAACGGATTTGAATGGATTTTTAGAACAGATAAGTGAACTTAAAAATGCAATTTTCAGCTGAGTGTATCATCTTAGCCCTCCCTTTTGAATGCAACTTTAAAATTACTTGACAAAAAATTACATACTGAGAAAAGTGGATTTCTGGGGTGAAACCCCATTGACTCCCATTCATTCTGCACTCGACCGCGAGCGCCCCCGCATGGACAGAGACGTGTTACTGCAGCCAGTCCAGAACCCGGAAGTAACCAGCCAGTGCCAATTCTCTTCAATTAGACATTCTCTGACCTAACGTACTTTGGAGGGTATTTTACACATGAAACAGCTTTTATTGAACATGAAACGCCCTACTCTCTACATATGTTATGATACTACATTACAGTACAATAATCATTTGAAAACATTGATTTTGTGTAATATAATTGTATATAGTTTCAGTTATCCGTTTTATAGTATTATGAGTTACTTCCTGATCATGATGGTGAAATAATAATAGGCTACTTGAAACTTATGGGCATTTTAATGTATAACAGTTTAGTTATTTTAGCTAAGCAGTTCATGTAGATTTATGAAGGTAAGACCTTTGTTTTTTGTTTTTTATTAAGTTAACTTTGTATAATAAAGCTTTGAAAGATATAAAACAAGACAAGCATTGGAGGTTTTCAAAATTATACACAATTCGATAACTGATTAGACCTCTGTGATATTTTATGTTCTATTTATTTATTTATTTATTTATTTATTTATTGTGTTTACAAAAATCTTAAATTGTTTTGATATTGAAGATATGTATTTGTAAGATGATTTTAATTGTTTAATAAAAAAAAATATTTCACAAGAACATGTGCAGCAGCAATTTTTTTTCCATGTAAAATAATAATGTCAAAATCTAAAAAAGAGATAAAAAACATAATAAAAAAAATAAAAAAAAACAATAAAAATGTATACAACAATTCAACCTCGCCTAGGCCTGTTTTATCACAACAATCTAGTATAAATTTAACTAAGGCCTACAATGTAGGCTATCAAATGAGAAACCCACTCTCAGGCCCATTTTGTCCTTACATTCTTGCAAAAATAACAATAATGCAATGATAATCATTCCGCCCCTCCCTCACTTCCGGTTCTGGCGCTGGGGTTCTGAAGCTGGTGGTGCTGCGGGCCTCGCCGCATCCAATGTAGACAACATTGCTTTCGTTTGAGGGCGCTTACACTCAAGCACTCCCTTAGAAACGGGCCTGGCAGCCATCTACACACGGTGGAAGTTTCCTCATTGTGACGGATGACACATTTAGTCTGCTGCGATGTTACAGTGCCAAAAAGAAGAGGATTCAAGTGGATACAGACAGAGGTAAAGTGATGTAATGAATGAACAGTTTATCTAATTGCATAGTATTAAGATGCTATAATTTAATGGCAGTTATTCTTACCTTATAACTTTACGCTAACAGTAGGCCTAGTTCTGAGTTCTTCAGAGCCCCCAGACATTGGGTTTGCGATTGTAAACAAACATGTCAGTCTTTTTAGACGCATACTGTCACTTTTATTATTTAATGTTTTACTATACAGTTGGGATAAATGCCATTTTTTTATTTCTTTGCCAAAATCATAAATATTTATAGGCTACAGGTTTATTAAAAAGTAGCTACCAATGTTTCATGTAAAATTCACATTAAAGACATTTAGCAGTTTCATTCATGTTGAAAACATGAAACGTGCCATAGCCTAATTAAGTGGAAATTTGCTGCAATCAACTCCCAAACAAACACTTTTGCTAGTGCTCAATGAATAGTTTGTGCATGAATGACATTTGGAACATGACATCACTGTTTTATCTAGAGCGGCTATAAATGAAATAAATAAATAAAACATTTTTACAACAAAATAAATCATTATTGAACATACTTAAGGTTGATTATGACACTATTTTCTTCTGTATTAGAGGAGAAGCAAACTTTGTTGCATTATTTTCCTGTCATCACTGTAAAGCTGCTTGAAACAATCTGTATTGTAGGCTAAAAAGCACTATATAAAAATAAAGGGGACTTGACTTGAATGCTAGATGTAATGCTCTTGCTACATGCTCTTGGCAGCAAATTGGTCAGGTCCGGCCCTGGTTTGCTGAGCCTGGTGTCAATGAAAGCTTTTATTGGACTAACAAGGATGTTTTCAGTTCTGAAACTTACAGGATATTCTTATAATATGATGAACCAGATGTCAAAAGCTCAAGGAAAATTTGATTCCTGAATTCATCACCCCTTTAAGGTTTTTGATGAAAACATTCCAGGATTTTTATATAATGCACTTTATTGGGCACCAAACGGTTCAAGGTCCAAATGAGAGTTTCAGTGCAGCTTCAAAGGGCTTTAAACGACACCAGACGATGAATAAGGGTCTTATCAAGCGAAACGATCGCTCATTTAAAAAATAAATCAAAAACTAAGTTTTATAAGCTCAAATGCTCACCTTGCTCTGTTCTGTGATGCGCATTCGTGACTCTCCTGTTCGAACTTGTTCATCAAAATGAACGAATCTTTTTTCAAGTTCATTAAAATGATTTGAAAAAAGATTCGTTCATTTTGATGAAAAACTTTAAAACTTAAAGTTTTTTATTTATTTTTGAAATGACCAGAGAAAAAATCCTGTAATGTTTTCATCAAAACCTAAATTTCTTTTCGACTAAAGAAAGAAAGACGTGGACATCTTGGATGACATGGGCGTGAGTAAATTATCAGCAAAAGATTTTTTTTTAAAGTGAACTACTCCTTTAACATGTGGCGTTAACAGTAACACCCTATGTTCAGCCTTGCAGAAGCATTTTCCATATTACACTGTTTCCTATATATGGCCATGTTTTCTTATACAGGCATCTAGTGGTTACACCATGGCATTACATACGTTTTTTCTCTCTCTCTCTCTCTCTCTCTCTCTCTCTCTCTCTCTCTCTCTCTCTCTCTCTCTCTCTCTCTCTCTCTCTCTCTCTCTCTCTTTTACTCCCACCAGATGGCATTAATTTACTTACAAAAATTGGATTTTAAATTCCTTGTTTCTATTTTAATATGTAAAATAGCTTTAATTGAAAATAATAATGTAATAATGTAAAAATATATTAGAATTGTATTATTTTTAATGGGGAAAATTAGCTAATAAAGACTGTATAAATATTGTATCATAAATTCTCTATAGACCACTTCACAAGATGTAAACAACACTGGTCCAGAAGCACTTCCTGTTTCAGTTTTTTAACACTACATAAAAGCTGGGATAAAATACAACCAACAGAACATATAAAACTGAATTGAAAAGTTAAACAAACATCTTTAAGATGTTTTCTTTACATGTGAAATAAAGAAAACAGTTACAAACTGAAACAGGAAGTGTTTCTGGACCAGTGTTGTTTACATCTTGTGAAATGGTCTATAAAATTCTAAATAATACCAAAAATATTATTGAACAAAAATATTTTGAATTGCTTTTCCTGAAAAAGGTTACATTTCAAGGCTTGGGTTCACATCAACAGGAATGTAATGTATGATCAGAAGTGCCCAATCATTTGATGAACTTTTTTCTAGTGTATAGTAGAGCCAGACCACAGATATCGGCAGGCCGATATTATCGGCCGATATTAGGCATTTCCCAAACTATCGGTATCGGCAGTTATAATGGCCGATAAATGAATTTCAAAAATAAAATAAAAGCCGGACGAAACACGCTTCAACCATGTCATGAGTGTTGGAGTTGTATAGTTTGTCCACCAGAGGGCGCTCTACACCGTCCCTGTTGGCAACACTCGTGTATAACGCGCCACACATCCTGTGCATAAAAGTTAGCTTTTCTTTTACACGTGTGAAATCCAACAACGCCAAGTGTGCGTTGCAGACTGTCGTTCTGTAATGGATTTAAAATCGCTAGTAGGTTTTAGAAGGCAGGCAGCAACTGATGATTGAAAATGGTTTGATGTAGCTTGATGGAAAGAATTTAAAAAGTGCAGGTAAAGGGATAAGCAAGCTGACATTGTAATTATAAGGTAGCTTTATAAGGCAATGTAGGGACTAATTATTATTTTATTTATCGGAACTTTAATATATTTTGATGTTCCTCTGTACTGTTGTGACAATAAAAGAAACAAGTTTCTGTTTAAAATGCATTATCATATTATTACTCATAAATAACTACAAATAACTAATGTTAGGGAAATCTGTTAATGTTTTGTCGCGTTTTTCTGAAATAAAAAATATCGACCGATATATGGAATATCGGATTTTAAAACCAACAAATATTTGTATCGGTATCGGCCTTCAAAATCCTTTATCGGTCGGGCTCTAGTGTATAGATGTTTGTATTTTCAAGGCCTCACTATTGTTGTATTAAATCTCATGACTAAAATCATATGTGATTTATGATGGTCATTCACTAAACATGAGGTGTGCACACTTAAAGGGATAGTCCTTTACTCACCCTCATGTTGTTCCAAACCTGTTTCTTTCTGTGTCTGAAAACAAAAGAAGACATGTTAAAGTATGTTTAGCCAGACAGTTGGACTCAATTCGGATGGAAAGTCACTGTGGTCCATCAACTCTCTGGCTACTGACGTTCTTCAACATATCTTCTTATTCAGCCAAAGAAAGAAATTGCAGAATTTGCATTTTTGGGTGACCTATCCCATTATTGTATTTATTTATTTTTTGCTATTGAATTAGTATTCTTAAATCTTATTTATTTTAGTTATAATGTAAGCAAGGATTAATAAATACGGTAAACAAATGATGCGTCATTGTTAGTCAATGTTTTTATTAACATACGTCGTCAACCAATGAGACCTTATTATAAAGTGTTACCATTTATTTTGCTGTTTGTCTTTAAACATTAATTGATGCTAATAATATGCATCACTGTGATCCATATTTGTATGTATTCTAATTATATACAAATTTATAATTATAATTAAAACTATTATAAGTAAAACTAACAACAATATTACAATACAATTATAGACATCAAGAATCAAAATTTAATCTGATAATGATCATGGTTGGGGAGAATTATCATAATAGCCACATTTAGCTTAATGAACTTAATCTGACAACTATTATTTCTTAATGGTCTTTACTCTTTACAGTAATGTCATTATAGCATGTCTGCTTTGTCTTCTGTCTGTCTCTCATCTACTCTTGATTTTTAATTCTATTGCTGTTCTGGATCATTTTAACTGTATATTCTCTGGCTGTTTTGCACAGGCATTTCAATAATAAAACTGAATTTAATTCAGTTTACCTCTGCTATATAAATGCAGTCATTATTGAGGAATTAGAGATGTTTGTATTCATATACAGTAGTTACTATTTTAATTTGATTTTTTTTTGTTATCATGTCTTTGCAAAGAACTTGCAGTTGTGCTCATATCAACCCCAAGATGGCGCTCTTACATCAATAAAAGACAGAATTGCCTCTATTTCAATGAGTTGGAATTTGAATTGGAAATGCCAGACGGGAATTTTAATTAGTTTTATTTAATTTTTATCAACTATTTGAATTAGTTGATTTAATTTTTAAATCCTTTATCTATTTATATATTTGATTTATTTAGTTTAATGAAACAAAAATTAAATTCAGTCTTTCTGTCTGTCTATTGTAAAGTCTATAAAACCCTAAACTACTTTTTAAGAACAACAACAACAACAAACAAGGTATTGCCAAGCCAATATTTAAAGTTTTGTCTGGCCTTTTCTTGTTAAAAACATTTCTTGCAGTTATATACATTGTAGACATATATGTATGTATGTATGTATGTATGTATGTATGTATGTATATATATGAAGAGTTCAGATGCAAAAGCCTCTAAATGCCATTTGAAATTTTCTTCTAAAATGACCATTTTTATCAAGCTTGTATATTTAAGTTTCGTAATTTCACTTAAATGACAATTAATAGGTAATCTTCATTGCCATTTAAGTGAAATTACTGAACTTAAATATACACGCTTGATTAAAATGATCATTTTAGAAGAAAATTTCAAATGGCACTTAGAGGCTTTTGCATCTGAACTCTTCATATATATATATATATATATATATGTATATTTACACACACACGCAGAATTGCATAGTTGTAGAACTATAGAAAATTCTGTACTTTGTTTGTCACCTCAATTTATGTCAAAAAAGGTGTTTTTTAAGACAGTCTCTCTTCAACTGAATATATTTGTATACATACAGTCAATAACATTGAAATTCTACAAATATATTTGTAATTTCTCATCTAAAGCACAGTCAGAGATTTTTATTATACACCAATCAACCAATTTTCAAAAACTATCCATCAAATGTTACCGTCATTGTGTATTATCTACCGTATTGACGTCTTCGTTCACACATATAACCTAAGAAATGAAGATATAGCGTATTGATTACTTAAACATTTCTGAGTAAATCATATGCTTAAAAATGTGGTCTAATTCAATGTTATATTGGTTGAGTGAAATTTTGTACAAAGAAAATTTCAATTAAATAAATTTTAGTCAGCCTAATTAGCTAAATAAAAATGACAAAATTTCATATATTAGCCTACTTTCACTTAACTTAGTTAAGTATAGTTAATTCTATGTGTGAAATTTACTAAAAAAAATCGGTGCAAAAACTTGCATTAAAAAAATAAGTAAAATTTACTCATTGTTTTTTTTACAGTGTATAATACTGTGATATAACAATTATAATCTTGAATCTGTTTACACCTACTCGATCCTCCTGAAATGAGGCATTTACCTGAAGTAACTCTACAGAAGCAGGCTAGTTTCATTGTTTTGTTTCTATGGTTACTAGGCCCTGATTTTTGCAATCTTAACACTGTTTGCAAAATATCCTTTCTGCATAGGGATGTAAAGGTAAGTAAAGCGGTGTTTAAAACTGCCTCCGTATCTTACCCTGACTCACAATGCTATAAGCTAATGATTATGAGTTTGAGCGGTCGGATTACGCGGGAAATGTCGGAATTCTCTGCGAGTAACTTGCAGTTTCACATCTAAACCGCTAGGGGAAGAATCTCCCGTCCTTCATCGTCTATAGTTAAACTGCTGTCTGGATCACCCCTGTTCACTTTAAGATTTATTTTTTTGGATTATGATGCTAGTGATGTGCAGTATGCAACAGAAATGTAAATACTTGCGTGACAATATGTCTGTGTGTGTTGAGGTGAAAATGTATACAGAAAGGAAGAGAATTAAACAAAGAGGGATCCAGAGAAGGAAAGGGGTTTTTGTCAGGACATGTTGTGATGGGCATGTTGGTAATTACAGAGTGAGCGTGGCGTTTGGAAACTCAGCATACAGCTCTGCCAACACACACTTGCAAAATACCTTGAGCCTGGAGCGTTCAACGCCCTGAATTCATACCGACACTCTTATAAACACAAGCATATGTGCATTCACACACACGCATGAAATCAGCATTATTGGCTAATCCCGTTTAGTCAATGTATATGCAAGCGCACTGCAGGTTTGAACTGCCTGAATGTTGATGAATACATTACAAAAAAGCTTGTGCAATGAAAGGAAAGACTGCATTTTTAAAAGTGTGCATGTAATACATTTACTTTTATTTTATTTTATATTTGATCGGAAACATCATAAACAAAAGACTGTAGTGGTTACGGTCAGACTGTTGCTGGTGTACGACGGCTCCCAGTTCCCCTACTTGCCCTCAGTAGCATCTGTGAACTGAGAGCTTTATCTGATGGAATGCCTACAATCCTCAGGCTAGACATGATCGGCAAATTCATTTAAAGTTCTGTCATGAAACTCTAGATGGCGTAGGCTGATAGGTCCTTAACTCAATCTGCTTGCAATCACATCACTCTCTATAGGGCACAGCTGATTGGTTCCTGCTGTATCAGTAGCCAATGAGCTCGCTGCTCAACCCTCAGAGACCCCTTTTCCACCAAAGCATTATTACCTCATTTCCACCAAAAAAGAACTGGTTTGGAACTGGTGCTGGTTCAAAGTTGGTTCAACTTGCGAATCTTCTCAGAACCTGTTTGTTTTTCCACCGACTAGAGAGCCCAGCGGACGACGTTGTTACGCCACTGTGTATGTCACCATATGTCTTAGCCCGACGTAAGCATGATGTGGTAAAAAAAGCGGTTCTTGTCCAGCAAGAGTTAGTGCCGCTTTGGAACCAATTTTCTTGGCCGCGAAACCATAGACTGAAAAAAAGATTGACGACGCCCTTCGCTCTCTTCCATTGGTCAAAACCGAAGCCGCCAGGATCCCGATATGGCGCTGACATCTTGTAACTTGAGTCTGCGCAGAAGCGATTTCGGGACCAGACATAAGGCCACGTTTACACAAAGCGGGTATTTTGAGAAACAAATATTTTTCCCTCTCCGTTTTTAATAATAACATTGTGCGCACACCCGCATAAATACGCCCTTGAGCGCCATCATATCTATGCCAAACCTATGGGCAGCAGTGTGGAGAAGGATAAAGCCATGCAAGCCAATCAGAATCCTCAGATTCAATAAGAGAGAACCTTAAACACTGTTTCTCCCAGTTGACACGACACCACATAACCGGCGTTTTCAGAAATCTCCACTTTGGCCGGAGTTTTTAGAAATAATCGTTTTCTGTGATAAAAGCGGGGTTTTCATGTAAATGAGAGGCCAAATCGCAGGAAAATATCTGCGTTTTCCCTTCATGTTAACGGGGCCTAAAGCCGCGAAATCAAGGCCCCGCCCTCACTCTCGCAGAATAAAACGCAAGAACATTCTCCTACACTTTTTTTTGTTGAAAAATTAATTATAGAAATTTTAACATTAAATTTAAAGCTTCAATCTCCTCAGCCCTCCGAAGATCCCGGAAAAAAGTCTGTTGGTGCTTCAGTGACTACTTTACTCAGAGAACCTGTCAATCACAGCTGTCAATCATGATGTCATACCAAACTTATTTTAAAAGCAAACACTTGAAATTACATCAGTGTGATTAAAACTACAGTAAATGACAGAAACCATCTTTGGAAAAATGATATTTGAAGTGTAATTTAATTTTTAGTTGGTCTCACGGTGCCATTGAATAACATGGGGAGGCGGGGTTTATGACCTATACTAGGACCGGCTACTGGGGCGATCGCGACATTTTGGTTTCACTTTTCAGGGCTTGTGTGGCATGTTTGGTCGAAACACAAAGAACTGGTTCGCGCTCCTGACCGCGAACCAGTTCTATGTGTTTCGACAGCCAAAGAACCAGTTCTCTGCCATGAAAATCGGTTTCAAATACCCCTTTTCCACCAAAAGATAACTGGTTCGGAACTGGTGCTGGTTCAAAGTTGGTTCAGAGTTGGTTCAACTTGCGAACCCGTTCAGAACCTGTTTGTTTTTCCTCTGACTAGAGCGCCCAGGGAACGACGTCGTTACGTCACTGTGTACGTCGCCATACGTCTTAGCTAGAAACGCTTGCAAGTACAATTGAAATATGTAAGTCTTTTAATCTTTTCGTTTGATATGTAATCTTTTGTGATAAGTTATGTACCCGGTCTTGTGTCTTTTTTTCTTTCCATTTATTTGTTCTATATTGTGACTGTTTTCTTCTTTGCTTATAATGTTTTCAATAAAAAAAATAAAAAATAGAAACGCTTGCGCCAACTTCAAGCATAACAATTACAAAGGCGGACTCCATCGTGTTTCTGCAAATGTTTCTCCTGGCTTTGCGATCCTATATTATGGTCAGAAAAGATGTTTAGATCACATCTAAACCCGTCCCAGCCCCTGACGTACGTAGACATAGTAAAAGAACGGTTCTAGTCCAGGAAAAAGTCGAGAACCGGTTCTTTGGCTGTCGAAACACAAAGAACTGGTTCACGCGCAGGCACCGGCTTCCGAACCGGCTCTCAAAATGTTTTGGTGGAAAAGGGACTTATGTTTCGACAGCCAAAGAACCGGTTCTCGAGCCAGGAAAATTGGTTTCAAAGTGGTTCCAAGTCTTTGCTTGACTAGAACCGTTCTTTTACCACGTCATTCTGGGGGCGGGGTTATTGTAATTGTTATGCTTGAAGTTGGCGCAAGTGTTTCTGGAAAAGCTAAGACATATGGCAAAGTAGACACATGTACAATAATTCTCCATATTGTAGCATCAGCATGTCTTACTGCTCACAGTAGTGTTTCAGTTTAGCAGCAAGACCCAAACCTGCTCTGCAGCAACAGTAACAGCAGATCTAAGACTAAACATATCAACATTGTCATATCCATTACCATCCCAAACACTCAAGAGTTGTCATGACAGAAGTGCCTTTGTTGCAACAAAATTCATTTTGGTGCAGATTTTCAGAATGTGGAGATCATTTTAATCAGAATATTTTCAAGGCTCAAAAAAGCATTGATGCATTTATTTACGGCGATTGCTTTATTTTTGTTATTGACATGGATCTGAATAAAACAGTTTCCTTTAGGAGAACTGTATATTATTTCACAATATGACTCTACTGTATTTTGGATGGTTTCCTGACCACCTGACCTACTCATGGAAATACATGTTTCACTGTAGTTCTGCAAAAGTCATCATCACAAACATGTTCATTTGTAAACACTTTGATGAAAACATATGCTAGAAACAGAATATTTTCAAAGCAGGCATGAACAAAACACACAGACTCTTCTCAATCTCTAATGATCATTTAAATTATGTTGAACTATGGAAGCTTGTTTCTGCCACTGAATAAAAAAATAAAAATAAATAATTTTGACTTTTTATCTTGGCAGTTCTGACTATTTCTCAGAATTGCAAGATAAAAAGTCAGAATTGTGTGATTATAAAGTTGCAATTGTGAGTTATCAGAAAAAAAGACAGAAGTGCGACTTCTTATCGACACAATTGCGAGTTTACATTTCGCAATTCTGACTTTATAACACAAAATTGCCAGTTTATATGTCGAAATTCTGACATCTTTTCTCAGAATTGTAAGATATGAACTCGCAATTCGACTTATCTTCAGGCCAATACTAAGGGGGAAAAAAGACTAACCCCCTCAGAATAGTTTAAATCTCACAATTTCTGACTTTATAACACGCAATTGTGACTATAACTCACAATTCTGACTTTATAACTTCGAATTCTACTTTATAACTCGCAATTCTGACTTTATATAACGCAATGCTGACTTTATATCTCACAATTTCTGACTTTATAACACGCAATTGTGACTATAATTCGCAATTTCTGACTTTATAACTCGCAATTCTGACTTTATATAACGCAATGCTGACTTTATATCTCACAATTCTGCCTTATCACATGAATTTCTGACTTTATATCTGGCACTTGCGACTTTATATCACGCAATTCTGACTTTATATCTCACAATTGCGACTTTATTACTCGCAATTCGACTTTATAACTCGCAATTGCGACTTTCTAACTCGACAATTCTGACTTATATATTCGCAATTCTGACTTTATATAACGCAATGCTGACTTTATATCTCACAATTCTGACTTTATATCACGCAATTCTGACTATATCTCTCAATTGCGACTTTATATCACGCAATTCTGACTTTATATTCTCGCAATTGTGACTATTACGTCAATTCTGACTTTATATCTTGGAATTCTGACTTTATAACTCGCAATTCTGACTTTATATAACGCAATGCTGACTTTATATCTCACAATTCTTGACTTTATAACACGCAATTGTGACTATAATTCGCAATTCTGACTTTATAACTCGCAATTCTGACTTTCATATAACGCAATGCTGACTTTATATCTCACAATTCTGCCTTATCACAGAATTTTGACTTTATATACTCGCACTTGCGACTTTATATCACGCAATTCTGACTTTATATCTCACAATTGCGACTTTATTACTCGCAATTGCGACTTTATAACTCGCAATTGCGAACTTTCTAACTCGCAATTCTGACTTATAACTCGCAATTCTGACTTTATATAACGCAATGCTGACTTTATATCTCACAATTCTGACTTTATATCACGCAATTCTGACTATATCTCTCAATTGCGACTTTATATCACGCAATTCTGACTTTATATCTGCAATTGTGACTATTACACGCAATTCTGACTTTATATCTCGGAATTCTGACTTTATAACTTCGCAATTCTGACTTTATATAACGCAATGCTGACTTTATATCTCACAATTCAGCCTTATCACAGAATTTTTGACTTTATATCTCGCACTTGCGACTTTATATCACGCAATTCTGACTTTATATCTCACAATTGCGACTTTATTACTCGCAATTGCGACTTTATAACTCGCAATTGCGACTTTCTAACTCGCAATTCTGACTTATAACTCGCAATTCTGACTTTATATAACGCAATGCTGACTTTATATCTCACAATTCTGACTTTATATCACGCAATTCTGACTATATCTCTCAATTGCGACTTATATCACGCAATTCTGACTTTATATCTCGCAATTGTGACTATTACACGATTCTGACTTTATATCTCGGAATTCTGACTTTATAACTCGCAATTCTGACTTTATATAACGCAATGCTGACTTTATATCTCACAATTCAGCCTTATCACAGAATTTTGACTTTATATCTCGCACTTTGCGACTTTATATCACGCAATTCTGACTTTATATCTCACAATTGCGACTTTATTATCGCAATTCGACTTTACACTCGCAACTGTGACTATAACTCGCAATTGCGACTTATAACTCGCAATTCTGACTATAACTGCAATTCTGACTTTATATAACGCAATGCTGACTTTATATCTCACAATTCTGACTTTATATCACGCAATTCTGACTATATCTCTCAATTCGCGACTTTATATCACGCAATTCTGACTTTATATCTCGCAATTGTGACTATTACACGCAATTCTGACTTTATATCTCGCAATTTCAAATATGTGAGATAAAAAGTTGCAATTACCTTTTATATTTTTCATTCTATGGCGGAAACAAGCTTCCATATTGATCAATAAAAACAACAATAATAAAAAAACACCAGTATTTGTAAAATAGATGGGTTTGTGATCAGAAGGCCCGAGGCAGTGGTTAATGGACTAATGGATTAGAGGACAGAGTCTCTCTAGTGGTGATTTTAAACTCATGCTCCTGGCAGAAACTGCAGAAACTCTACAATTGTTTCCATATGTGCATCAAACTGCTTTTCCTTTATTCAAACTCCTCCTACTTCTTTTTTGTTCTCTTTATTTTTCTCTCCCTCTCTCTATTTTCTAATAATTTGGAGTTTTTAAAACTTTTATGATGTCTGTCTTAATCAGAACAACCTGGCACATTTTGGCATGGCTACAAACTTATGGAAATTCAATCATTGTGAGAGAGACAGAGAAAGAGAAAAAGTCAAAGTTACAGAGAGAGAGAGAAAATGAGAGAAAAAAGAGCAGAGTAAAAACAAAGACTGCGGTAACCATCTTTCTCTGTTGAGGCGACTCGGGCAAAAATAGATGTCCCATTACAGATGGAGGAGTGGAAAGTAGCGGAGGCTTAGGTGAGGGAAAATGGCAAGAAAGAAGAAGAAAAAGAATGACTGCAAAGCAGACGTGAATCTGACGGTAATGGTAGTTGACAGACGTGATTTCAAGATGACATCAATGGCTAAATTGAGAAAGTTTTTTTTTGTCTCACCAAACACATGTAGTTAAACATGTACATACCCTGCTGAACTTTAAACTAGGGTTAATTCAGGGGGATTGGGAAACGTTTTGCCAAAAATGTCCTGAATTCACCCCTTCTTTTTGTGAAGAAAATGTGAGTGGTGTTTGCCCACATTAAAACTCAACCATATGATGCCACGCTGTTGCTATAGTGTATTTGTGGTTCCTTGAACAGAGTGATTTATTTTAGCGTTGCTGGAGTGTTGCCAGGTGGCTCTCTGCTCAAAAGACTAGCTTAGACCGGCATACATTTCCAGTCTAGTTTCTAATCTAGCTGGTGGACCATGCTGGTTTCCAGCACAAAATAAAACTGATGGTCAACCATCATGGTACTTTGGGTGCAGCTGGTTGAGGTATTTCAGGCTTAGCAGAAACCCGGATGGGACACTAATATCCAGAACACATCAGATGTGGGTGATGACCAGCGTTTATCAATGGATTTGCAAATCAAAAGAGCTCTCTCGAAATATTCTAGACCCTTTGGATCTTGTGATGGATTTTCAATTCTCAAACCTAAATATTTTAGATTTGTCTCTTTAAAACTAACTATCCCACCAGTTAACACAAATTCAACAGTTTTTATAGAAAAGGAGAATGGGCCAAAATGACATGATGCATTATATAATTTCCCTACAATTTGATTGGTTCTTCACTACTTCATAATCACAAGGTTTCAAACCTAGACCAGTTTCATTTCCATATTTGTTATTTATACACACACAAGCACACACTCAAAGTAATAAGTAGGCTATTGGTTTCGTACAGTCCATTCTGTTCAAATGTTAGGTATATATAGTTTAAAATTTCCACCACAATCTATTTCACTGCATATGTAATTCTTTCAGTTAGGGTGAGAACTTTGTTATTGTAAAGTATGTGAGGGATAAACCTTCATTTTACACTTATTGGGGGGTAACAATACACAAAAATTATGCTTTGGTAAATACTTTGGTTTTGAGGTAATGTTTGGTATGATTTGGGGAGGAGGGTGCAATTCTAGAATAATAGAAGTGGTCTAAATAAAAAAAAAATACATATATCTCAGGACCAAAAAATGTTGGTCCAATCATTGCATTCGGTCCGATACGATGTCCAACCTGCCAACCTCCAACAAGAGCTCTGTAAGTTCTTTACGTTCATTATTATTGTGTGTTTTGAGGCATGAGGTAATTTAAAGGGATACTTCAGGATTCAGCATTAAGCTTGTATCAGTAGGAAACCTGTAGTATTTTTCGAATTACCATGCTTTCCACCCTCATATCCCCCTGAGACGAGAGATTTCCGTATTTTTTGTCTGGAAAAAAATCTTCAGATGACGCAAAAATCTTCATTTTGCGTCATCAGAGGATGTTTTGTCCAGAGTCTAAAGACTACAGTCAGTAGTAGGGTCTGTCCCGCATGTCCTCAACACGCCCATAGAGGGCGATCTCACTCACAGAATGAACACATAGTGACGGCCATCTTTTTCTGGAAGCTAAGCTAGCAGGCTCTTGTTCTATGGAGAAAGCTGAGTAGTCGGGGTTACCATCCTCTTTTCCCGGACATGTCCGGCTGTCGATGTCCGGGAATCAGCTTTTGATTTCTGCAGTCGCCATTCATTGTTTACATGCACAGCTTTTGTTTCAATCTAACTGAATTCATTCCGATTGGTGAATCTGAATGTCAGTGTTTACATGAAGGCTAAACAAGTGATCGGTTGATGTGCGTTTTAACATTGCTAAGAAAATTCCCGCTCCTCCGTGAGAGATACGAGACCGGTGCGATCTTACAGGTGTCGCTCATCAGTAATGACGCCATCGGCCTCGCGCCGTTCTCCCGCGGCCCTCACTCGTCCCGCTCGCCACAGTAAACATAATGAATGGCGACTGTAGAACGCAAAAGCCCAATCCCGGACATTTTTTTGAGATCTCGAAACACATTTTCGGGCAGACTCATCATGGAGACTCACTAGTAGCCTAGACTTGTTGTTTAACTTCTGTGCTCTGTTACCGGTAGGCGTGGCCTCCTAGGGCAGTGAAGCAAGTGCATTCTGGGAGTTGTTGTCTTTCATCTACATAAGCCAAAAATACATTTTCTGGCTTTTCTCAGTCTAGAAAGCTACAAATTTCTTCTTCAATAAATTTTTTTCTTCAAATTTCTTCTACATAAATTACCTATTTGAAATACACATTCTTCTTTCCAGAGGTGAAGTACCCCTTTAACAGCATTTTTTTGTGATGCTTTGCAGACTCTGCTGTGTGTGTTATGTGTTTTAAAGGAGGCGTGGCTTAGGAGCACTCTGAAAGAAGGGTGGGATTGTATGCTTTCAAAGCCAACTTACATTTACTAGAATCTCCAAAATTGCCTAACCTACCCCTAAAGCCAGGGACACACAAAGCCGATGTCGCCTCTTATTGGCCAAAATGCTGCCGATAACGGTCTATATCAGCAGGCATCAATACTCTATTTCTGTCATTCAACTAAGACTGCAGATATAAATACAAACCATGGCAAAGCATTGCTTGCTTTTGAATGTCAATCATGCTGATCACTTTCTTCATTCCACTCAGCTCATGTTATTATAAAAATATTTGTGCATTCGAAGGGTCAGGTAAGGTGACGGAACAGCCTTCTGTCTTGACTTCTTTTCAAGAAAAAAAAATTAATTTCATTTTTTCGCGATGAAAGCATTACTTTTCTCGCTTTCATCATTTCGCTTTAATTCTCGAGCACCGACTCGTTCGTGAAGCTGAACAGCCAATCAGAGTTCTTTCTCTCACGACGGCCAAATCAACATGCCAAAGTGGCCTGAAAAAACCCTGATTGGGGCTGACCACAGCCAACGGTGCATAAATCCAACACGGAAGTGACTTAAACTGCAATTCATCGTCTGTCCACTAGAGACAGGCTGCAAAAGAGAGTCAATCCCATAGACCCTCATGTTAAAATTACCAACTTTACAGCACAAAATTTTTTTACAGCCTGGTGCAAAAGGTGGTTTTGGTCTATATAGCTAATTTTGCCCTTTATGACAACTGTGAAGGGACTGATTTTTTTTCATCTCATCTGTTTAAATTATATATTAAGACTTAAAATTCTGCATAATTAAGGGTGTGGCCACCTGAGTGACAGATGGATCAATGCTGATGTCACTACTAGCCGTTTGTCTGCTGTCTGTTAAGGCCAATTTATACTTCTGCGTCGAGGGTATGCCGTAGTGTAGGACGAAGGCAACGCACGTAGGCGACGCAGTCGTGAGCATTTATACTTCTGCGTTCAGGTCTTGGTTGCTGTGCAGTACTGCTCCGAAACGCTAGTTGGCGGTGGAGGGTTTTAACGTTCCACTGTGTTTAGTTTCCTCGCAGCTAGGTTACTACAAGCAATGGCGACTGAAAGAGAGCTGATCATGTTGGAGTTGGAGCTTATTAAGGTGGAAAAACTTAATTTTAGTGAATTTACTAAAACTAAAAGGCAGATACGAGAGAAGACGTCGGAGAGAGATGGAACGTGCGGAATGCGTGAGATGGTACGTGCGGAAATGCATAGGAGGAAATGCAACGCTACCAAGCCGACCAATCGGGTCGTGTAGTTAAATTTTTGAGGAGGTGTGCGTCAGGCTACGGCGAAGGGTACGCAGTATGGTACGCGCACATTTTTAGTTATCTGGGAGTGACGCGCGGCCAAGATGGCGATGGCCAGCTCCGCCCACTTTGGGCTTCAAAAACACTCTTCAGAAACCCATGGGTGACGTTACGGACACTAAGTCCATATTTTTTTAGAGTCTATATACGGTCACTGATTTTTCAAAAACGTCCTGACATTCTATGGTGCGTCCCGGCCTTAACAGAGACTTGCTGTCAGAATGAGCCTTTATGCAAAATGTAAAATACTCATGTGAATTTCTAACATTTACAGATGCCCGTAAGATGTATAGGCTTAAATGAAGACTACGCTTCATTCTTTCGGTACACGCGTGCAAAACCAAAAAGCCGAGAGAGAATCCGTGCTCCGTTCTCCCCTGCGCTTACATTAGTGTATGGGACTGTGTGTGAGCACATGGCCTTGTGTCAACATGCATGCATGAAGTAATTAACAGGTTTGTGTGTGTTTCCATGGCACTGGAGATGTATAAATGACTTCACATTTGGGCGTCTGCACAATGAATGTGCTCTTTCATTGGTTAGGATGTGAGCTTAACTTTATAACCCAAAACTAAACTCTCTCTCTCTCTCTCTCTCCATTTCTATCTCATTTTCTCCTCTTGTTCTTGCCAGGTCCATTTAAACACAGCACAGTGTGCTCTTTGTGTGTTTGCCCCGACTGTGCTTTTGGACTTTTGAGTTTGACACACGTTTAAATTCTGCTTAAAGTCTTTGTCTATGTCTGCTTGTGTGTTGTTGTCGGTGTGTTGATGCATATGCCAACACACAAATACACGCACAGAGACATGCACACACAGAACTTCACATGACATCAATCTATGTGGACTGTGCAGTGATCTCATTACAGACAACTTGCTGTTGATTAAAGCCTACTGTGTCTCTCGCTCCTCTCTCAACACACACACACACACTTTTCCTCCTTCAGCCTGAGGCTCACTCCATTCTGCGGTTTCTCCTCCGCTTGCTTCCAAACGGGGCCCCATTTTTATGTTCTCTAAAAACTCACTCAACCGTACTTTCTTTTTTATGTTATTTTCCTTGCTTCTTCGCTCTCATGCCCTTATATATTTATTTTACTGATCTGTATAGATCTGGTATATATATATTCTTTGATTTCACAGTTATGCCGCAAGAAAACTTGTTATTTATGCTGATGTGTCCAGGAAAGCTTCTGTCATGCCCAGTTAATTCCCTCGGCAAACTCGCAGGCGCTGTACACACTCAACAAATGATTTTAGCTCTTTGTTCAATTTCATTAATTAAAATGAGCATATACGACACAATCCTTCATAGAAATGATTCCAGCTTAATTTCATTAAATGTAATCAATGTAATCTTTTAAAAATTTGGTTTACCAATTTTTTTTTAATTGAGTCAACATGAATATTTTTCGTTCGTCTTAAACGGATGTCACTCAAAAAATGAATTTTGGCCTCTTGTTAAAATAATTAAAATAAGCAAAAGTAACATGATTGTTTAATATTGTTACAACTTAATTTAATTGTGTTCAATCAACCTAATTCATTTGTGTGAAATCTACATGAATCATTGTTGTTGACATCTAACTGGGCAGTGGATCTGTAGTTCCCAGCATGCTTTGCAAGGGACTGCATTAAGAGGGTCAATTTATGGAAAAAGTGTTGTTATTTTTCAGTGAATGGAAAGATGTTTTTAGTTAATGTTAGTGTTTAATGTTCAGTTATGTTAGAAACTTAGAGTACTTTCTGTAATGTTTTTGAATTTTGTGGTTACCATTATGCAGAAGAGTGGTGACTGTGTTTAGGTCAGAATTGTGTTCAGACACAATATTATACTATATGTGCTTGTTTAGGCTGTGGGTACTCAGCTATGCACTGTGTAAACCTCACTTGCAGTCGTGCATAAGTAATATTATATTACTATGAAAAGATGGTGGAATTCAATTGAACACTAGAAGTGTCTATCATTGAAAGTGACCATATAGTCAAAATAACTAAAATTATAATGTTGGTGCAGGAAAAAACTAAACGTGAGTTAACCTGACAAAACTTTATCTAGTAGGAATGACTAAATTAATATAAATTCATACAAGATTACAACAAATTGTTTCAAACTAATTTGAATTTGTTGTTATGAATTTGAAAATGTTATTCAATTTTGAAGGAAAACCTTTCCTTAATTTAATTTGTTCAACAGATTTTTTTTTTGAGTGCATGCGGAGGTTGCAAACACGTTGAAAAAATTCAAATCTGAACGTAGAAATACACAGAAGAGTTTTGATTTTCAAAGGTAACACACAAATAAAATGTTATAATGCAAGATAAAAAAGAAATATTTGTGATTTATTGACACAAAATACTCTTTCCAGGAGTAGTGTTATGTATAGATCATATTGTTCGAATGACAACTTGGAACTCTTAATTTGACATTTAAGAAATTCCTGAAATTAAAAGAAATTCAGTCACAGCATATAAATATGTTCCCTAGATATTTTCTGCATATGCACATTTTAATCGAAAATCATGATTATTAAAAATTGTTCACTTCACTTATTTGTTTACTGTCTGTAGATTTTTTTTTTTGTGTGAAAAATTACAAATAGATGCACAATCACTAGTAGTTTACGCCACTATTTTCCTCTTTCATTGGCCAGAAAAAACCCCCCTAAGATTTTACACATTTACGCTCATGGCCTATTTTTCTGCACACTTCTTTGGCACAACACTAACATGTCTGACCTCTGACCTCTAATGCTGCGGCCTCAACCTTTCAAACCCTGAACACACGCATACACAGTTACAATTGATTTCATTTTCATTGGTCACAGACATCTATTTCCTTTGATCTATTACCTTTGTTCGGCTCTAATCGACCATATAACTGATTTGCACATGCAAACCATATCTACCTTTTTAGACTGACAGAATATGCAAAGTTGAGGGAAAAGAGTCAAACGCTGTTTCTAACACGCAGTCTTCATCACTACTCTTTTATTTTACTCTTATTTGTTTCTCTCTTTATTTATTTGTTCCTTGCTTTCACCTCATTTAGGCAACACACTTTTAGACTTACCAGCACTTTTCAGTTTTCTATAAAGCTACTGTATACACATCTCTTCATTATCCCAGGTTAATGTTATTATAGGTCATGTGTGAACAGGATAGTGATCACAGTGGCTCTCAAATCCCAACATTTTGTTTAGCCTTGTTCAGACTAATCAGGCCAAATTTAATTTTTGTGTAATTGGAATCCAAACATATTTAGAAAAAATATCAGTTGAAATTCAATATTTGCAAAGCTATTCCAAACTACATTCATGTCCAAATCAGATTTCTGGAAATCCTTCAGTCTGACCGCTCTAATCGGATTTTGCTTAGCTTTTCTTGTGCCATGTAAACGTTGGGGTAGAAAACATGCTGAAAGTCATTGCAATTAGAAGGTTTTGTTGATGTGAAGTGCAGATCGAGCAGAAAATTACAATATCCTCACTGCTAGTCGGCTTGGCGAACACGTCTCCTTGAATCCTGAGACCAGTGAGACGATAATAAACCCGCTCGTGCCAGCCTCCTACACAGTGGCATTGCCATAGAAGTCATGAAAATGATGAACGAAAAATGGAAAATGGAAACTGAACGACCGCTACAGCACACATCGGACTCAGTATGGACAGTCAATCATTTAGATCAGATTCTAATCGGATACATGGATATTTGGACTGACAGTGTGAACGTATGTCTTTCTTATCTGACACACTTCTAATGAGCTGATGATTAATAAAAAATACTAGCAACTGCTTTACACTGTAAAAAAAATTATTTTGAATTTAACGGTAAAAATGCTACAGTGCAAAACTGTCCTTATACAGTAACTGATAACTGTGACAATTTTATGTAATTTTACTGTAAAATACCGTTAAATTTACAGTTTTTGAAAGTGAACTCATTGTATAATTTACAGTGAAAAATCGTAAAATGACATTCTAACAATGCTAACTGATAACGGTGACATTTCATGTAATTTTACTGTAAAATACCGTTAAATTTACAGTTTTTGAAAGTGAACTCATTGTAAATGAAATTTACAGTCATTTCACACTCATTTACAGTGAAAAATCGTAAATTGACATTCTAACAATTCCCTGCGTGACACTTCACATTTGATAGATTTTATTTATTTAAGTTGAAATAATTGTTTCTTCTTAGTAGCTACTTTTCTAAACAGTTACGTACATTAGGGTTTTATGTTACATTTAATGTTGTTAAATTAATGTTTATTGCATTTTAAAATTCCATGATGGTGTGAATCACACTGTGCATCTTCTAAATAACAGTATTCACTTTCTTGTTGGAAAGCTGCTTATGATGAGCTTTGATTTATCATGTGTCTCTCAACACTGCTGTGATGATTGTTGTTTGTCAGTGTCTTACAATGGTACAATAGGTCAATAATAATAATTAATACTTTAATGAAATACAGTTTATTACTGTAAATTTTAAGTTAAGTCTGTGAAACTACTAATAACGTTGATACTGTATTTTTGACGTTAAAGTTCTGGTAACCACAGCTGTTTTTTTTTCTCGTTAAAAACAACGTGATTTAACTTTAAACGCAATGCTGAAATCAATCATCTAAACAGCTACACAAACTAAAAAGTCTTTATACCTGTGTATCCTATGCAAACACGTTATAATGTTATTTAAGAATTAATTGCTGTACTGTAATTGCATGTGTGAGTTATATGCAAGTAAGCTACAAAAATAAAAAAACCTGTGTTAAACCTGATTAGGGTCAGATGCTGCTGACTGACAAACTTTAACCAAAGCTGAGTTCTGAAGACCAAATCAAGAGTTCTCCAGAGAGCAGATGTCAAAGGTCAGGCTTTTGAAGGCCTGAAATAAAAAAAATAAAAAAAAACATCTGTGGAGGCGAGTGTTTGTATGAGTGATGATGACATAAATGTAATAATGTAATCATTTGTGTGATTGCATGTTTATGAACCTTCATTGCTGGTTTAGGACACCTGATTTTTATAAAACGTGAAACGCAACAGCAAGGAATAATAAAAAAAAACAGTTCACTGCTAAATCTTTTTTTTCTCCATGTCATTCTGAAAGCATATGACTTTATGTGACACACTAAAGGAGAAAATCTGAAGAGTTGTTCTGCGGTCTCTGCATGAATGTTTGACTTTCCACATTCAAAAAGGAGGCAGAACTCCATCAGAAGTAACTTAAAAATGGTCCAACTGTGCCATATTACAAGTCCTCTGAAGACTTTGTTTAAGGAATAGAACAAAACTTAAGTCTATGAATGGATCAACTAATTCATTGAAAAGAAATGACTCAAAAGAAGAATTCGATTTTGGAAATTTTGCATCAACTCTGATGAACAAGCCGCTATAGTGTTGTTCAGTGAATGATTTACATTAGCTATTATGATTCATTTATGCTTGAAAACCTCAGTCTCCATTCATATTCGGATGGAAAAGATATACACATTTTACATTTTTCCTTTTGTGTTCCACAAAGACGTCACACAAATTTGGAAAAACATGATAGAATTTACGTTTTGAGTGAATTGGTTCTTCTTATGCACTATTACCCTGATAAGTTGACAAAACGTAAGAAATTTTAAAGTCTTTATAAGCGGGACTTGCATATATTTATTTTGAACTAATAAAATTGAATTGCTCTTGAAAATTTTTTAGTAAGCTAATTAATGCATTTTACTTAAAATTGTCATGTAATCTCAATTTAAATATTTTTATTAGTGAAAACTTGGCTAGCTTTATGGCTATATTCTAGTTAAAGCTAGAAGTACAGACTGATTTTACTGTAATTTATTTTATTTTTTTATTTTAAACTGTTTTAATTGTTTTTATTTATTTTGTTTATTTTAATTTCTTCTAATGTAAAGCACTTTGAATTACCATTGTGTATGAAATGTGCTATAGGCTATAAATAAACTTGCCTTGCCTAATTCAAGACATCAGCCGTGGCACATCTGAATGGGACAAAATTCATGCAAGACCTCTATATAGGCTACACTCAAATACTAATAAACTATAAATTTGCTCAGCATTTGACAACTAATATTTGTCAGATTTTCTAGCCTATTTTAATTTGTAAAGTGGGCAGGATATGAAGAGTTCAGATGCAAAAGCCTCAAAATCCAGTTGAAATTTTCTTCTAAAATGACCATTTTTATCAAGCTTGTATATTTAAGTTCAGTAATTTCACTTAAATGACAATTAATAGGTAATCTTTATTGCCATTTAAGTGGAATTACTGAACTTAAATATACAAGCTTGATAAAAATGATCATTTTAGAAGATAATTTCAAATGGCACGTAGAGGCTTTTGCATCTGAACTCTTCATATATTTAAATGAGTCTTCATAGTAGGCTACTAAGAAGGCAGCCGGTCTCGGAGACCTCCCTTGCTCTACAGCGCCCCTCACATTTCCAATGCAAGTCTGTGGTGAAAAATGGAACTGCAGGAACCGTATAGCGCGCTCTATCAGGGCACATCTCAGGCTTTTCAGGCTATTATGACTAAACCTCGCTCCAGACCAAGACGAGATCAATCCGCTTCAGATATGTGTCTTTATCAGGTCAGTAACTAGTTGGCCTAGCTATCTGTTCTTCCTATGTGGAGTAGCGTTTCAAATTAATGAAACAATAAACCCTTTAGTTTAAAGTGCTAATGTGAATAGGCTACTAGCCTGCATACAGTAGTTCTGTTGTGTTTATTTTATATTTGTTCAAAGAACAGACATTTGTTTTCCTCACTGGAATTCCTACACAACTTGCAATATTCTTAAACAGCATTCGGCTAACGTTACTAAGTACATGAAAGCAATTCTAGATTGCATTCAATGCGTTTGTCGTGCTACAAAAGTCTGTCAATCATCATTAAAGCGCCACTCTCAGGCTGAATAACCCAAGGACAATTATGAATTGCTTGCTAGATTTCTGCCACATCAGTGTGTCTAATGTGTTCGGCGATTAAGAAATGAAGCCCACAAAATGTTTATCATAAACTAGCGCCTATAGACTCAGAATCAACCTAAATTTACGACAGTAGCTGCTATTGCAATGAATGCTGGCTAATTAGTAACACAATGCTTTGATAGCATTAGCATAGCATAGCATCTCAATTTCTGATTGAGTACAGCTAGGCCTATATAAAAACTCAAAGGGATGTTGTAAGTTTGTTAGGCCAAAACATTTTTTTTTGTCACATACAGCAAATATCTCCTCACTATCCATTAGCTGGCCGTCCCAGGCTCTTCAAATGGCAACAAAAACAAACTGGACCAACCCGCTCCACGAAACATAACAAACAGTGTTTCAGCCAATAACGTACACATGAAGGGGTGTGTGGAGGAGAGAGAAGCATGAAGAGGGAACTTAGAATTTTATTCTCTTTTTTCTTTCAGATTGCAAAAATGCAGAAGGAACGCGCAAAAGTCCCAAATTTACATTGGAAAAGCCTTTGAAAGGTGGCGAGGACTCCGCCGGCAGAGGGGCTTCCAATCCGACATTCAGGAGCTTTTGCTGGACAGGTGGGTAAATCCAATTTGTTTTCTCTAAGTGGATGTTCATGTTCGCCTAACAGGATATAATTAGCTAGAACAATGCAGTCAGCGCTAACTTTGGTAAATACAACATAGGTTTATCGCGGCTAGCTATCGATCTCTGTTGTAATCATCAAACAAACTCAGTCACAGTAGTAGGGCGACAGTTTGCGTGAATAAATGTTTTCACCAATTTTTGTTATGAATTTGAATGTTCATTCATAGTCTATTGACAACTTTGACTAAATTTGTTTACGACAAGCCGCTGTTATGCTCACTGGGAAAGGCGAAGCTAACGTTGTCTTGCTATTATTGCGTCCTTGTATGGGAGCTAAAGTTATAACCTGAGGTGGCGAAACGTTTTATTGTGTTTTTCTGGTATTTCTCATTTTCTGCATTCTGTTCTGCATTATATGAAAGCATTTATCTAAATTGGTTGACATTACACCTTGGATAAAGTTTTAGTAAAACTACAGAGTGAGGAGATGGGATGAGGAGGAGGGAGGGTTGAGCTAGCCTCTGTTTTGTTTGACAATACTTTGAACGTCAACAAGAAATGACGTCACCCGATATCGCTTAGAGCACCTTTAACATATATCTGTTTCTCAAACCAAGCTCATGTTCCACTCGTCATGGTACACTGATAAATTATTTTGTGGTGAAGTTAATACTAGAGAAAAAAAACAATGTAATTTACATGAAAAATGTTAGTTCAGGCAAGAATTAAAAAAAAGTAAATTCTAAAGTAGAACTCAATTCAATCATGTAGAAATGAAAGTGTAAATATCTACATTGTAAAATTACTTAACTTTTCTGATACTGGTGTTCCCATCATGCCCTGGGCCATGAATAATTAATGAGGTTGATTTTTCACTGTTTTCCAGCTGTATTTACAAATTTTTTTTATCATTACTTTTGTTGTTAGGATTAGTAATTTGCCATTTTGTGACATTTGGAGTTCATTTTCTACTCAAAATGACACATTCAAACACAAAAACGGTCTATCAAATGTTACCGTCATTGTGTATTGTCCACCAAGGATTGAGGTCTGCGTTCACACATGTTATATCAAAAGTGAAGACGTGATGAGACACACTTGTAGTATTGAGTACTTAAACAGTGTGGTCTAATTCAATGTTATATTGTTTGAGTGAAATGTTATAGTAAGAAAAATACAATTAAATAGAATAGATATTACTTAATCTTTAAAGGTGGAATACCTAAGATTTTTGCATTAAAATATCCCAAAATCACAAGGCCAGTGTTATATATTTAGTTAAGATGATAACTTACAATATTCCAAATGTTTCAAACAATGTTTAAATCGCCAGAAAATTGAGATTTTAACCAAGGAAACGGGGCGTGTGAGCAGGGGTGAGCTGGGAGTCGCCAGTCAATCGCGTCATATCCATGCGTTACCTCGGTTTCCGCTCGTACTTTGTGTAGTCCTGGACAAATGCGGAAGTTGTAGTTGTGCGTTTGCGTCTATCAAGCAACAATCGTCAGCTTGTTTCGCGCATTTGTAATGGAATGGTGCACATTCTGGTGCATTATTCTTTTCAGTTATTCTCGGAATGTGAACTGTTGGCTGTAAAGGGGGTCGCACACCGGACGAGAAGAGCCGCGTCATGTCTAGGACAAAGTCCAGTATCGCACACCGGACGAGAAGAGCCGCGCCACGTCTAGGACAAAGTCCAGTATCGCACACCGGACGCGCACTTTCTCATCAGTATATGGCCAGCAATATTGTTATGTTTAATGACATGAAAGGAAGATAATGTCTGTTCTATGTTATGATTGTACTCTACAATTAAATACAATCGTTGCTGAGTCTGCAGTCTGAAAACTTTCAGAACCTCAGAACATCCGTTAACTGAATGAATTGAGAATATAACCTGAAAAATCTAATAACATCAGTAATTGTCATTCAAGCAGCTGATTTCTGTAAATGAATGCAAAACTAAATGCATATTGCAGCATAGGGCGAAGTCAGGATCCATTAGCTACGATTTGACTTCAAACCCTCTCCACCATAGCTTCGTCCAGTGACTCGTACAGTAACATCTGTGATAACTAATTTACTTTTAAACCTGACTTTTCTCGCGGCAATTTCAGTTTAATGAAAAACAAGCATGTCATTAAACGCAACGTTTATAGAAATCAAACTTTACCTCATCCATGACAACTAATTTTCGATTCCCGTCTGACTGATTTATCCACGGTGGAGTTGAAAACAACAGTTCCCATCATTCCGTGTTCCTCCACGTCGTCATCAAGCAAAGCCGTTGTTGTTGTTTTGAATGTAGCGCCCTCTAGCGACATACAATCTTAGGTATTGCAGCTTTAATTAGCTAAATAAAAATTACTTCATTTCTTATGTTACTTTCACTTGACTTAGTTAAGTATAGTTTACTTAATTATATGTGTGAAATTTACTCAAAAAATATCAGTGCATAAACTTGCCTTGAAAAAAATAAGTACATTTTTCTTATTGTTTTTTACAGTGTAATTGTCTTGAAATAGAAATCCCAGCCCAGATTCAGTTAGATGTAAGTTTGTCTAAATTGAAAGAAAGAAGTCCATAAAACTCAAAACAATGATACAATTTAGATGACTTAAAATGTGTCAGTTCAGTGAACTCAAAAAAGGAAGTTCTAAACACTTATAATAGTAATTAATTGGCTTTACTCAAACCAATTCATTGTTTACAGTGTGGCATCACTGTGAAAAACATTTCTGGAAGCTTTAGTTTTGTAATTCTTTAAGTGGAAATAATTTTTCTGGATATAGAAAAGCTGTCTAGTTGTGAGTATGAAATGCATGATCTAAAGGGGGACAATAGACTTAAGAGCCCATGATGGCAGGAGAGTCGACGGGGGGATATAATTAGGGGGAAGAGAAAAGCAGAGCAAGCAGTTTGTGGAGGAAAGGCAGAAGGAGATGGAAGGATAATGGGATGTAGAAACTGACACCCAGAAGAAAGGGGTGGAGAGAGATGCTATAGGGGGAGACGTATAGACGGATACAGCAGAGCGAGGGAAACTTAAGCTTTCTGGCCATGCTTTTCCATCCCTAAAGGCGCTCTGTGGTTTCTAAAAAAAGCCCTGTATATTTGAAGTATCGCGTCACGTGACCAGGGCTGTATTTATGGATCAAAGAGTATCGTGATTTTCTGAGGGAAAGACGGAGAGCGAGAGAAAACAGAGACGTGATGCAAGACAACAACTGTTGTCAAGAAGAAAGTTTGATTGAAAGAGGGAGGGCAAGAATGCCAGAGAGCGAATGAGGAGGTAGAGTGAGTGAGAGGGGGGAGCGAAAGAGAAAAGGCAGAAAGCAACAGGCTCCTTTATTCACACACAGACACACATCTGACTTACACAAGTCAACCGAGCCGCTCTCGTTCTCTCAGTTCAACCCTTCACTTCAGACCTCCGTCGGGATCACCATATCAGGTAAGCCTGATCTTCAACACAACCTCAGTCAAACAAGGCTTTTCTTTCACGTTTCCCCCAGCGCACAGCTCGTAAAAGCGAAAGAGACGGTGAATGAGAAAGACATGTTAGAGCAGGAGTAAATGTGTGCAATTCCTGCTTACAGTTTGAGAGTGATAGTCTGGAATCTTTTTGGCGAGTTTGAACTTAAGACACGATTACGGGTATTTGCCTTTGGTTGTGAGTCTGCAAATGTCACTCAACTGGATGTGACATCTCAATGAGGCGAGCCGGTGGCGTCTTCTTATCGTGCTCATCGAGTTCAGACAGAAACGGCTTCAACCTGATACTAGGAAATGACAGACTACTGAAGTTCTCTGAATTTCACCAGTATTATAAACATGTTGCTGAAAGGGTTCCTCTGCCTTAAAGGATGCAACAATGCAGACGATCTGATGGACGCATTATTTTAGGACAGGAGTGTTGTGTTTTTTTATGCTACAGAGATTAACGTGTGTGCATCACTCAAGATCTGGTCAGAAAATAAATATGAAGACATGAAGATTTGTTAGGAAACTATTGTTTTGGTATATCCTTCTTCTGTATATCCTAGGCTTCTGATGAACACGGTGTTTCGATTTGACTCTAGTGATGCAATGTTCCTAATCATAGTCTCACATGCACAGACAGATTCGTGTGGGATTCTTCAGGGTGGCTCTTATGATTTTGCTTGATGGCCTTTTAAACAAGCCAATCACAGTGATAAGGTTGGTTATTTTTTGATAAATAGATGCATTGATGTTACAGACGTTGTTGAAGGTTACGTAAACACCTTTAACTGGGTAATTATCCAAATGCAATGGAAATATTAAAATCAGCTGTTTTGAATATCGTAAGTGATAAAATGTTTGTGTTGGGATTGCTGTAGCTTGCTTACTGGAAATATGTCATGTTTGTACAGGGAGGTCAGGAAGGAGCTACTCTAAAGCCGTTCATTCAGATGGAAAGATCCATCTTTTAAATCTCTCTTTTTGACAACAAAGAGATAAATGAAGGCCAAAAGGAAATTTCGCTTCTGTGTGTCAGATGTTTTTAACAAATGTCATTTTATAAAGAGACCTACAAAATGGCTCAAAGTGTTCTCAGATTTTCCAAAATAACTCCAAATCTCCCAAGACCAATTTTTGATCTACGTTTTTCACATACACAGCTAACGGGAGCTTTCTAAGAAGGTTGATCAAAGTCTTCTAGTAAGATTAATAAAACATTTCTTTAAAGTTCTGGTCTTTATAATAATTTGTACACCGTTAATGGAACATTTTTACCCAGCCCGATCTCATGAAAGTTAGTATGTCACGAATGTCATTTCTCGTGGCATTTATACGGAAAACAGTTTTTACGTGTATATGGCACGCAACTTTCGCGTACATATGATACGCAGTTTTTGGCGTATAATATTCACAAACTCCCCACCTCCCTATACCTAACCCAGGGTTTTTTAGTGCGTACCATATACACGCAAAAACCATTTTGGCGTATAAATGCCACGAGAAATGATACTCGTGGTATAGATACGCATCTTCATGAGACTGTGTTGTTTTACCTGAAACAATCAATTTTGAGAACATTCATGTTTGAATCATGTCTGCAATATTCTAAAACGGAATGTTCCCTTTAACATTCATACAACCAAGAAAAAAACATAATTTTTGGAACATTTAGAAATAATGTTTTTATAAGAAATAAACTTAATGGGAACGTTCTCAGAACATATTTTTGTTAGCAGGGTTCTCTCTCTTACTGTATAATACAATAATACATAATGAGACCTAATTGTGATCTCCAGTAAGTCTCCCAAGTTTTCACATTTTTCCCCCAGGCTCTTGAAAATGAAGATGGCAATCATCCAATGGCAGTCAGGTTTTGCAGCCTCATTAGAGATCCTTGTACTGTACGTTCCACTTTTTATTCTTTAGTTCTTTAGAAAATCATCCATGAACTTTTGCTCTAAAGTTCCCAGAAAAACAAAAACCCTAATCTGAAGAAAATATGCTTTTTGAATACATTTTTATTTTTAAGATCATGTACCAGCCACATATTTAATGAACTCCAAAAGCATGAAGTTGGTCTCCGCTCATAGACTCGTTGTTGTCACGTCCTGCTGCGATGTGTGCTGCTGTAACTTTTGGGGTTCATAGGTTTTCGTCAGCATTTATTTGGCTAACACACACTTTCAGAAGTTGTGCAGGGACTCTCCAGATATGTATATATTTAGACCTGCTTAAAACCAACTTTTACTTAACAAAACTTTGGTCACCACAGTTGTATATTTTGCATACATATAAAATCAGGTATGTGCATGCCATGTGTTGCTGTGGTTCATGCACACTGAAAAGATCCAAGTAAAATAGTGGAATATATCATCAAGAATTTACCATATTGTCCTCAAAATGTCATAGTTGCAAACAAAAAATTACCCAGTAGTTTACATGATTTGTAATCACAACATTTTTTCTTTTGTCAAATCGACATAATTTATGTAATTCAGATAGCAATATTTTGAGTTTCTGGTGATTAAATTAATTCAAATTAATTAATTTAACATTTTTCCATTTCAATGAACTTAAAGTTTTGAGGCAACCAGGTTACTTATTTTTTTAGTTAGACAATACATCCATACTTACACACGTCATTATTTCAGAGGTCATATGACTACATTTCCCAAACAATATTGCTACATATTAAAACATAAATAACATCAGTAATGCATCATGTTTGACAGTTCGCCACTGTAAAAAATGTTTTCAAGATTTGTTATCACATTTTTTCTTTTGTCAAATCAACTTAAATAATTTATTTAGTTCAGATAACTTATTATTTTGAGTTTCTTATGATTAAATTAATCTCCTTCATTGTATTAACTCACTTTTTTCATTTTAATCAACTAATAATTTTAAGGCAACCAGGTTACTTAATTTTTTAAGTTAAACCAACAATATTTTTTTAGTTCGACAATTCATCCATTCTTACACGTGTCATTATCTCAGAAGTCATACGACTACATCTCCCAAACAATATTGCTACATATTAAAAAATAAATAACATCAGTAATGCATCATTTTTGACAGTTCGCCACTGTAAATATTTTTTTCAAGATTTGTTATCACAACATTTTTTCTTTTGTCAAATCAACTTAAATAATTTATTTAGTTCAGATAACTTATTATTTTGAGTTTCGGATTATTAAATTAATCTGCTTCATTGTATTAACTCACTTTTTTCATTTCAATCAACTAAATTTTAAGGCAACCAGGTTACTTAATTTTTAAAGTTAAACCAACATTTTTTTTAGTTAGACAAATCATCCATTCTTACACACGTCATTATTTCAGAGGTCATATGACTACATTTCCCAAACAATATTGCTACATATTAAAAAACAAATAACATCAGTAATGCATCATGTTTCAGTTCGCCACTGTAAAAATTTTTTCAAGATTTGTTATCACAACATTTTTTCTTTTGTCAAATCAACTTAAAGAGGCTACATGCGTTTTCCTAAAATTTAAACTCTGCGACTGACACCATGTGGCCCAAAAACAGAACTGCTCTCCCTTTCTGCTCGCCGCGCGCACTCGTACGTGCACAGTGCACACGTCATCCGCTACATGGAGGTCAGCATTATGTTTACAGAGGTAAGAACAGTCAAATACATATATTGTTTGAGATAAGTGTTCTGCTTGCGACTCGAAGTGTAGGCTACTTGCTGACTAGCGGTGTTAGCAGAGTGATCGGAAACGTATAACATGAACGCGCTTGACGTCACATCCGCAGACAACGCGGGAAAATTCGGACCCGAAAGAAAATATTAAAAATAGGATACAGGCGAATAGATGCACCCACTGTGCACGGACAAGGTGTCAGTATGCTCATCAGGAGATGTTTGATTCATAAATGGTAAAATAAAACGGATTTTGTTAAGTTTATTTTGGGGAAAAGTTCCATATAGCCTCTTTAAATTATTTATTTAGTTCAGATAACTTATTATTTTGAGTTTCTGATGATTAAATCATTCTCCTTCATTGTATTAACTCACTTTTTCCATTTCAATCAACTTAATTTTAAGGCAACCAGGTAACTTAATTTTTTAAGTTAAACCAACAATATTTTTTTTACAGTTAGACAATTCATCCAGGCTTACACGCGTCATTATCTCAGAGGTCATACGACTACATTTCCCAAACAATATTGCTACATATTCATAAATAAACACCGTCAGTAATGCATCATGTTTGACAGTTATCACAACATTTTTTTCTTTTGTTAAATCAACTTAAATGATTTATTTTGTTCAGATAACTTATTATTTTGAGTTTATTTTCCATTTCAATTCGACTAAAAATTTTAAGGCTACCAGTTTACTTAATTTTTAAGTTAAACCAACAAGCTAGAGCTTGTAAACTGAACGTTTCTGTTGAATTGTGTTTGTGTGGAACATGAGCACATTAATTAGCGCATAAGTGTGTGTGTTTCATAGATCATCAGTCAATCTGTCGGCGCAATGTCCTGAGCTCTGCTCGTCTCACCTGACAGGCTGGCGTTGCTGGTCTAGTCTAGTTCACTTAAACGCATTGCAGTGTTTGTGTGTGATTGACAGAGAGAGAGAGAAAGCACTGTATTTAAATACTTTAACTGCACCTCCCTCGGTGTCTCATTGTTCTCAGCTTTTTGTGAATGATAGTTCCTTCAGGCAGAGAACGCTGTCTGACTGTCTCTTGACATTTCACTGTCTCTGCTTGTCCATCAACATATACCGTTAAAACACATATAATTACCCTAACCTTACCAGCACAAACCTCTTACAAATAAAGCTTCTTAATTGGCATTTATGCCCCCATGAAGAAACTTTTCAATGCACAAAAGTTTCTTAACAGTGGAAAACAGTTCTTCGGATTATTAAAATGTTCTTCACACTGAGAAATATATACAAACTGTTCACTGGAAGGTTCTTTGGGGAATAAAATAAAGGTACTTTTATTGCATCACTGTAAAAAGACCCCTTTTTAAAGAGTTTAGCCCGAAGAAGAAAGCATTTGATCTTTTTGGAATAATAAAACAAAAACATATTTATGTATGAAGTAAATTATGAAGATTCTGGAGGCATTTCCCCCACGCAGCACATCATGAACATGTAGCACCTGATATAGGAAACTGAGCAGGTAATACAATAGCGAAGCTCACTGCAGCTGGCATAATTCATGGAGAGGACATTCATAATTCATGCAGAAGTTGTGTAGAAGTGCTCTCCATATGCGCTGGCAGGCTGTACTGGCCGGTGTTAATATGTTACGGCTGCCGCATCCGCACTGCATTTGGATTGATTATTTGTGAGAAAGATGGTGAGAAATAGAGAAAAAGAAACATACAACAGTTGATGGAGATGCCAGAAAGAACAAAGAAAGTGACTCGAACCGTTTGGAATTTTAAAAACTGTTGACATCCGGCTTATTAGAGAAATATGTTGGGTTAAGACATAACAGATGACATGCTTATGAGTTAAAAACTGCCCAGACATTCTCGTTCATTATAAGTATTTCTAAAAAATATATATTTTATGGTTATATTAGTGCTGAAAAATCGATTAATCGTGATTAATCGCATATAACAAAAGTTTGTAAGTATATATATGTGTATGTATATGTACTGAATGTGTGTTTGTATATATACACAAACTTTTAGATGTGATTAATCACGATTAATCTATTTGACAGAACTGGTTTGACATATTTATAAGTTAAATTTTGAACATAAACGTAATGATTATTCAAAACAATTCTCAGTAGTGGAAATCTGAGCTGTTTTTTCCCTATAAAGCTGTTAACATTTTAAAGAAAAAGAGCATGCGCTTATGTCTAACTCAAACACAATCCTCACAATAGTAAACAAAGATGTAATATAGCCCACTATGTGTTGAGTGTGTGTGAGTACCTGGCCACAATCTCAATTAGACGTGACCTCTGACCCACACTCGTTGCCTCAGGCACTAAAAGGTGACTAAAGCCGTGACCTTTCCCCTTCTCGGGTCAACCAACAGAATCTGCTCAATATAATCGGCACCATTGTCTGGTTCATATTGAAAGCAGTTGTCATCTGTGTCAGCACTTGTGTAATACCAATTTAACTCTTTACGAATGCAAAGTGATCATTCAAAGCCCAGGGTTTGGATTTAATAATTTCCAATACTGAAATTAAGCCTCTTAGCCATCTAAAGTGAGAAATTCGATTAACGAAAATAGTCTAAGAACATGAAAACGTTTTTTAAATGGTCAATCACCATTCAAAATTGCCATTACAAAGGAAACTTTCTGTTTTATTATTCATCAAATGTTATGGGATTGTTACTTCTGAATGTTCTTTGAACATTCCGAAACAAGTAGCAACATTTAAAAACTGTTCGACGAACGTTCTACTAAAACGTTTAAGAAAAAAGTTCCATGATTGATGTGTGAATACTATTTTTGTGCTGATGTTTTTAGAACATTATTAAAGAACAGATATCTCTCGAATGGACGTTCTATTAACGTTACTGGAGAGAACCTTGAGAGAACGTTAGTTAAAGTTCTGCGAACGTCCACTGTTGGGTGGGCAGTCGATGCAGCAGTGTCAGACATACTTTTTTATGTAAGAACTCAAATGCAAATGTGAATTAAGTACTAGGAAATGAAAATCTTGTCCAGATACCGATAACCGATAACTTGTTATATTTGAAAGCCAAAAACCGACATATTGGCCTATAAATCCAATTTTTTTATAATTTTTGAGTCTGATTACAAAAACAAGCCTCACCATTAAAATCGATGTACCAAGTGCACAATTGTAATCTCGTCATTATAATTGAATGTAGCCTATATGACAGACTTGTTTGTGCATGTTGCATTTGACTGTATTTTCCTTTTTTACAAGTGATTCCAATCATATTCAGAGCTATTCAAAACCATTACGGCAAACAGTGTGCATCTGAAGCGTCTCAGCTGAAGGAAATAATGCGTTATTTATTGGCCAGATTTTCTCATTGGGACGATAAGGATAACATTAAAATGATCATATATCGGCCGATGTCGATATGGTGGCCGATATATTGTGAATCCAAGTACTCAAAGGGGGCAATATAGTTATTTTTTAATGTCTAAATAGCTAACTAATTAACATGTTGATGGTTTAACTCGTGTTAACTAAGTTGCTTCGCAGTGAGCCCTTTTTTTACATGGTTCTCAGAAGTGGAAGTCAGTCATAGTTTGGTAAACTTCTGGAAAATACATTGCCATTCACTCCAATAGCAAAAAAAAAAGTTTTGATGACTTTATAAAAGAGGGGGAAATAGAGAGACTCATATTGGTCAGAAGGTTCAACTTACTAATTAAATTGACTAATTTATCAGATATGAATGTAAGAAGACAGTTAGAAGCATTTTCTTTCACGTCGTTTTGAAGTGCTCAAGCGTTCCCTTCTGTCATGATTTACTCACCATCATGGATGACTTCCTATCTTGCATGAATGCAAAAAGAGATACTTTGAAGGATTGTCTAAGCTTTTTGAAAATACAATGAAAGTTAAAGGGGTCCAAAACAGCCCCATTCATTTGGAACTCGTTGACTTGAAATGGATTTGAAAAGAATGTGGGTGAAAAAATAGTAAATGATGACAGAATTTGGGTGATTTACTATGTTGTAGTTTTCCCCGTTCTCTGTACCAGGACATATAATAAGAGCTCTGTGCTAGTGTCTACTAACTGTATACAATATTGAGGCCATTAAGAATATTTATGCATATTCTGACCACTTTTTACAACGCAGCCAACAACATAATGACGTTCATAAATTGAAGTTATTGTGCACCAACAGTAACCACACGCAGAAAATATTTTCGAAGGAGGAAAGATTTGTGTTCCAATTTATTAGAGGACGGTAATTTAAGCCATCACCTGCATCTGTACGTTTCTGCTTTAAGTTTGAAGCGGTGAGTGTAAAATTTAAAGCCTCAAAGAGGACACATGCTGTGAATAGAGTATAAAAACATTCATGAGCCGTCTCACACCTGCATGCATTGGCATTTAACAATTCCACTTTTATGAAATATGTGACTCAGAGTCTCAGTTTTGACACATGCACGCTTGTGTACAATAATGGCCATCTGTATTTGGTGAGCCCATGTGAAAGTCCCAGTCTTGCATATGTGTGTTAATATGTCTGTGTTTTAATGCACCACATCCTTTGGTTTGAAGTTCACAACCTCCCTCAAGGCACCTTGATTTATGGCTCATATTTCAGCAACGTAATTATTCCCCTTTAGTCCATGTTTTTCCAGACATGTTTTGCCTTAGTGGCTGTTCATGGTTTCTTGAGGGAACGGCAGGGCTCTGGTCGAGGTGCCAAACTCCATTCATTAGCACACATCAAAGACACGCCGTCTCCAACCTGGGAGCGATGTCAGTGTGTGTCACACATGTGACCAGCTGAGGTGGACCTTTGTAAAACCCACGTTCAAAGTGACCTTTAATGTCAACGAATCCTTTCATTTTGAAGTGTCGTACCCAAGAAGCACTGCTCAAATCCAAAGAGAGCAGTTCATAAATACGGGACTTTTTTTTTTCATGTGTTCGTTTACTGAGATGAATTTTGCTTTGATGAATTCGCCCATTCTGTGCCAGGGTATTACGTATAGTGTGTTATAATGTCATTTCTTTGATAATATTCCACAGAAGTTAAATTAACACATGCAGTTTATGTGTCTAAGGCAATTGCGTATTTTGTTGGCAAGGAAAGCCATTAAAACGTTCTCCTCACTCTTTTATTATGCACTAGACGTGGCTGGCCGAATCCAAAACGCCATTTTTTACAGCTAATTGGATGTTCCTACACAAAGTCATAAATTAAGGTGATTCTATGAGGAGTTCAGAGCAATTAACAGTCTGTAAAATTGGCTGTGTGTTGTGTGGCTTTTGGTTTGCATTTAAAGAGCGCATCTCTGCAAACCTCATTCGGCTCAAGAAATTGTTTAGTAGACCTTGGCGTGTGTAATTTCTGTGGCTCTATAGCATCACAAAATGCAAAAAGAATTACTTTTCACTCAAGCTTATGACACTGCCAATGTCTTCAATTGGTCGGACAAACAGAACCTACTAAAATTCTTCTTGCTGTTTTGCTGTACTGGGCTGGTCAAGATGCAAACCCCTCCCCCAAAAAAACAGATCAATTTTGATATAACCGTAATATCTTTACAGTTTTCAGGATGGCAGCCTACAAATGCACCCATAATGTGTTCATTTTTATATGGGGCTGTTGATCTAAAACAATCTGTTAACTAACAGACACTTGTTTTGCCCAGATATTTTTAGATTGCATTTTTAAAATGTTACCAAAAAGTTTGGTATATTCACATACTTTAAATCCAAAGCACACTTCTGATTTTAGCTAAGAAGGGATTATCTATTTAGACTCACACACACACACTCACACACACACTTACAATTGGTCATTGAGCAGACACTTTATCCAAAGTGATTTACAGATCCAATTCTCATGCCAACAATATTTGCATACTGCAGTGCCAAGTTTCAGGAATAGTAGTACACAAGTTCTAAAGAAGAGTAGTATTTGTCTGTTTTTTTTTTTAGCTTGTTATGTGGTTTTTGATGAAGAGAGGTGGACTCTTGCCGCCTGCCTATGTTGGCATATTCCTGTTTTGCCTCATTTCTACCATAGTGATATTACTTCGTACCCCCAAAATAGTAAAATTGTATTTGAAATCCAGAACTGGAATTGATTTTTGACTTCCAACCCTACCAGAAAATGATTGCGTTATCAGTATCTAAAGCTACACTGTGTAACTCTTTTAGTTTATTCTTAGCTAAAAACACAGTTCTTTCAAAAATATATGTGCTCATTAATGTGTATTTACTTCATTCAAGAAATAAAGTATTCTCGTGAGTGTATAACATGCCATTGAAAATACATACGGGTAAGGGGTTCTAATGTCAGTTCGCCATGTTGCCCTCTCCATCTTGAAAGTACACTAGCCAAAGAGGGACATACCCGTTAATTCAGAGCTTCGCCTTTCACGTTTACGTTTGAGTTAACACTCATGGACGAGGTCGAACTGAAAGCCTTGGACTACATTGGCCACCGTAGGAGTTAAAACGAAATCAGAAATGAGAGGAACAGAAACTAATATTCAATGGATGGTCATTAGGGTTGGGTATTGTCTGAATTTGAACGATTCCTGATTCCGATTCCTTGTTTCGATTCGGTTCCTGAACGATTCTCGATTCTGATTCTTTTAAGAGGCAGGGTCAAAAAAGTTTAGCTAACCTTGCTAACCAACGGTCTTTCTGAAGGAAATACTCCTTCTGTCACAAATAGTCCTTTTGTCACAAATGTTGCATTTTGCCGAGATTTCGTTATTTTTAGAAAAGCGAAGCCACACTTTGGGCTCGTCGACGTAAGCTACTCATGTTCGACTCGCACGGTTATGCCAACACTTCCGGTAGACGCTTCTTCGCTGGTGTTGTTCCAGCGGTTTCTTTTCCAGTTGACCGACTGTGAATATCGAAACTAGGAATTGAAATTGTAACTTTCTGAAATCAATTTCGGGAAAAACAAAAAGTTAGTTCCGGTTTCAATTCGGATACTTTATTCTTGATACCAACCCTAATGGTCATATACCTTTTCACCGCTAGATGGGGGTTAAAATCACACAGTGTAGCTTTAAAGAAAAAAAAAAACCTAAATGATAAATAAGGATTAATATTATGCTTGATTCTACCAATGCTGCTAAGAGGAGGTCTCAGTGAGCCATGTTTCTGGTAGTGTACCTGCGGCCACTAGTATTGCGTGGCTGTGTTGTCCATATGTAAGGCTGGGTCATCATGTAATCTTCAATGTCTGCACTCCCATTGGTAGTTCATGTATTATTGAGTGTTTCTGTAAACTTCTGTCAATGCCATAGTGACCCTTGTGTTTCATATAAAGAGGGGAACAGGTTGATGAGATGATACATGTTTACTGGTAACAGAAACAGTAGCATCTTCAAAATAAAGCTTCCATAAGGGGGTTTTCACAGTGATGCAACTGAAGAACTATTTTGGAATCTTTCAGTGAACAAGATCGTAAGAAAAAAAACTTTTTCTTAGAGTGAAGAATCTTTTAATAATCTAATGAACCTTTTTCTACTATAAATGACTTTTTGTGTGATGGAAAGGTTTCATGGATTTTAAAGGTTCTTCATAGCCTGGCATGCAAGACCTACACTACCGGTCAAAAGTTTAAGATTTGGTAAATTTTTTATGTTTTTAAAGAAGTTTCTTACTGCTCACCAAGGCTGCAATTTTTTGATAAAAAACACATTAATATTGTGAAATATTATGACAATTTAAAAATGACTTTTTTATGTTAATATATATTAAAATGTAATTTATTCCTCTGAAAAAAGCTGAATTTTCAGCATCATTACTCCAGTCTTCAGTGTCACATGATCCTTCACAAATCACTCTAATATGATGATTTTATGCTCCAAAAACATGTATGAATTATTATCCATGATGAAAACAGTTTGTTACATTTTTTATTTCAGGATTCTTTGATGAATAGAAAGTTCAAAGAACAGCATTTATATAATTAGAATCTTTTCTAACATTATAAATGTCTTTACTGTAACTTTTGATCAATGTAACTCATCCTTGATGAATAGAAGTATTGATTTCTTATTTATTTCCCCCAAAAATAAAATAAAAATTCTTACTGAGCCCAAACTTTTTCAAGGGTAGTGTTTAATGTAACAAAAGCTTTCCATTTCAGATAAAAGCTGTTCTTTTGAACTTTCTATTCATCAAAGAATCCTGAAATAAAAATTTAAAAAACTGTTTTCAATATGGATAATAATCATACATGTTTTTGGAGCATAAAATCATCATATTAGAGTGATTTGTGAAGGATCATGTGACACTGAAGACTGGAGTAATGATGCTGAAAATTCATATTATATTATTTATTAATTTTATTATATTATTTATTTATTAATTCATCAAAAAGCTTTTTTTCAGAGGAATACATTACATTTTAATATATATTAACATAAAAAAGTCATTTTAAATTGTCATAATATTTCACAATATTACTGTGTTTTTTGTGTATTTTTTATCAAAAAAATTGCAGCCTTGGTGAGCAGAAGAGACTTCTTTAAAAACATAAAAAATCATACCCGATCTTAAACCTTTGACTGTAGGTGTACATCAAGATGCTAGGTCTAGGAATCTTATCGTTGACGGGGCTCAATCGGTAGGGCGGATTCAGCAATTGCTGTCTTTCGAATTCTCTCTGCACCGCAATTGGATAGCGCTTCAACCAATCAAAGCAGTCTGCAAAACTCCTAACATATACTGTTTTGTGATAAAAAATGACTCAAGTGCCGTTTCTTTGTTCTGGTTTCAGAGAAAAGCTTAAGGGTGCTCAGCCAACGATTAGTCTCACGTTTTTTAGGCCAAAACATTTTTTGTGACATTCAGCAAACATCTCCATGGCCTATCCCGCTGAGCCTGCCTTTCCCCTAAAACACACTGTAAAGAAAACATGGTGTATGCAGACAACCCAGGTTCCAGCAAATGGCAACAAAGACAAACTGGTGCAACTCGCTCACACGGAACATCAGCAAACTGTTCCAGCCAATTAACTGAGCAAGGAGGCCCTGGGGGTGGGGTTTGGGGGGGTCAGCTGCGCAGATGAAGAGGAGGGAGGGTCTATCTGTAGCCTCCATTTTGTTTGAAAATACTTGAAACATCAACACGCCATCGCCACCTCGAATATCGCTTCGAGCACCTTTAAGTTCGGGTGGTCCAAGAGTCCAGTGGTCAAATCCGTAGTGGTTCGCCAGCAGCAGCCGTTCTTTGTTTTCAAGTCAGCAGTGAACTGTCGATTCTTTTGCCCGCCGCGGCGACTATACACGTATGTGTGATTGGCCTGACCAGAGTTTGGTTTTTCCCAGCTAAACAGTCTATGGAGAGTTGCTGAGACCAGACATGGCTGCGAAATAATTTATGCTGCCGCAAGGGTGCGTCTAGATACCTAGGCTAGGTTCTTCATGGACTCTGTTGAAAAAAAAAACCTTTATTTGTAAGAGTGCAGAAATCAGGTGATGAAGCAGTCGACTAAAAGAGTGTTGGCCAGAGTCTTAGGCTATGTTTTCATGGAAACGTTCTGAAGAGAAAACGCAAAAGTGGCGTCGCGTTATCACTTTTAATTCTGTATTTAGATGAGCATTTTGAGTGGGAAAAGTGTTGCAAAAATGTGTGAAAATCAATGCTATAAGCACTCCAAGCAGCTAGGTGGCAATGTGAAGCACTGCCACACAACACCACCAAATCCGCCCACCTGCATACGACCTTCACTGTGTAGCAGACTTTTGCGTTTTTACCCTTCTAGACGGGACTACGTTTTAACCCAAAAATCCTGTTGCCGTGTAAACAAATGGCATATCCGATAAAATATTTTTATGTTTTCACCAATGAGCTTTTGTGTAAACAGGGCCTTAGGGTACGTTTACACACAGAAAATGGTACGCTCTGAAACGGATATATTTTTCCTGTGAGTTTTCCTCGTACAGACGACACCATTATACAAAACTATCCTCATTCAGACAGATCCGCATAGACGACTTATAACACTGTATTCTGCAGCCGGGCCAATAGATGGCGATGAAACACTATAGATTAAACACGTACTACATATGTGTGCATGACGTCAGTCTTCAGAGATTTGTGTTTTTGTTGTGTACAGGAGACTGATTTGAAAACTTGCACTTTGAAAGTTTGGTTCTGAAAAGTTTGTGGTTTCAGTCGGCAAAAAAAACACTGCTGTACAATACAAACAACGGGCAAAGAACATGAAAAATGTTTTTAGTTGACAACGGTGTCTTGTAAACAGCCCCTTAATCTATATCACACTACTTTGTGGTGCTGTCGTGTAAATAACGGGCAAAAAACATGGTAAAATGTTTTTAGTTTGACGACGTGTCTTGTAAACAGCCCCTTAATCTATATCACACTACTTTGTAGTACATGTCCGTATAAATAACGGGCAAGAAACATGAAAAATGTTTTTAGTTGACAACGATGTCTATAAACAGCCCCTTAATCTATATCACACTACTTTGTGGTGCTGCAAAGGACATTTGAAGTTGGCTACCTTTTACAGTATTTTTAAAACTGAGGCAGATGTTCCTAACATTAATAAGTAAATAACATCAATTTATGAATTGCCGAAACGTGTTTGAGTTTTGTCCTTTAGAATAGATCATTGATCGATCCATGTGTTACCCACACAAGATAATAATGAAGAACACAAAAACTAGAAGCTCAGCATAATAGACCTTAAAGCTATAGTAGTGTATGTGTGTGGAAAATGTCTGAACCAGCATTTTGTTTAAAGTTGCCAGCCACTGTCAGCATTTTTGATTATTTTTGCAAAAATGTCATAACCCTAAGGATATTTTATTGTATTGAATATCTGAACATGCAATCAAGAAGAAAGAGAGCCTCCGAGTTTTAAACCAAAACTTGCTTTATTCTAACCTCATGCATTATTTTTTATATAAACTGCCTGATTGATTTGATGTATCCTATGCCTAATTTTACGCATGTCTGTTTATGCAACTGCCTTCTTGAAAGTGGGCAAGTTTCATTTGAGCAAAAAACTGTGAAAATGTGTTTCTGGCAAAGACTGTGTGTAGTTTAGGTTCAGAACAATGAAGTAGAACGAGTTCTCTAACACCACCAAAGCTTCAGTCCTGTAGCTCGTCCTGAGTCGACAAATCTGGTAATTCTTTGTGTAATATAGTCCTGCTATACGCCATAAGAGTTAATCTGAACCCCTTCACTAAGCTCCTCCTCCCCAGCCCCACCTCCCCAGCTCCAACAGCTCCTCCTCCGCAGCCCCACCTCCCCAGCTCCAACAGCTCCTCCTCCCCCAGCCCCACCTCCCCCAGCTTTGTCTCCCCTAGCTCCGTCTCCCCCAGCTCCAGCAGCTCCCGCCTCCCCCAGCTCCACCTACTCCAGCTCCACCTCCCCCAGCTTTGTCTCCCCCAGCTCCACCGTCTCTGGCTTTGTCTTCCCCCAGCTCCACCTCCCCCCGCTCCGCCTCCCCCAGCTCCACCGTCTCTGGCTTTGTCTCCCCCAGCTCCACCTGCCCAGCTCCGCCTCGTCAAGCTCCACCTGCCCCAGCTCCGCCTCCTCAAGCTCCGCCTGCCCCAGCTCCGCCTTCGTCAAGCTCCACCTGCCCCAGCTCCGCCTCCTCAAGCTCCACCTGCCCAGATCCGCCTCGTCAGGCTCCACCTGCCCCAGCTCCGCCTCCTCAAGCTCCACCTGCCCCAGCTCCGCCTCGTCAAGCTCCACCTGCCCCAGCTCCGCCTCCTCAAGCTCCGCCTGCACCCAGAACCGCTTCCCCAAGCTCCACCTGCCCCAGCGCCGCATCCCAAGCTCCACTTCCCTCAGCCCCACCTCCCCCAGCTCCAACAGCTCCACCTCCCCCTAGCTCCGCCTCTCCGAGCTCCAACAGCTCTGTGTCCCCAAGCTCCACCTCCTCTAGCTCCGTCTCCCCCAGCTCCACCTCCCTAGCTCCACCTCCCCCGGCTTTGTCTCGTCCAGCTCCACCTCCCCCGGCTCTTGTCTTCCCAGCTCCACCTCCCCCAGCTCCCAAGCTCCACCTGCCCCAGCTCCGCTTCCCCCAAGCTCCACCTGCCCCAGCTCCGCTTCCCCAAGCTCCACCTGCCCCAGCTCCGCATCCCAAAGCTCCACCTCCCTCAGCCCCACCTCCCCAGCTCCAACAGCTCCACCTCCCCCAGCTCCAACAGCTCCACCTCCCCTAGCTCCGCCTCTCCCAGCTCCAACCGGCTCCGTGTCCCTGAGCTCCACCCTCCCCTAGTCTCTCGCCTCCCCCAGCTCCCACCTCCCCTAGCTCCGTCTCCCCCAGCTCCACCTCCCCCAGCTCTACCTCCCCGCAGTCTCAACCCTCCCCCCAGCTCCGCTTCCACAAGCTCCACCTACCCCAGCTCCGCCTCCCCAAGCTCCGCCAGCTCCAGCTCCACATTTTCCAGCTCCCCAAGCTCCACCTCCCAGTTCCACCTGCTCCACCTCTTCCAGCTCCAAATCCACCAGCTCCCTGAAGCTTCCTCCCAGTTCCACCTCCTCCAGCTCCACCTCTTCCAGCTCTGAGCACCCACCAGCTCCCCCAAGCTCAACGCCTCTCAGTTCCCTAAGCTGCGCCTCCCAGCTCCGCCAGCTCCACCTCCCCCAAAGCTCCGCCTCCCCCCATATTCAATAACATTGTAAAACTGCCAGTATTCAGAAAGTTGTCATGATTGAAATGGGGTTTAGCACATCAGACTGTTATGATATAACAATACAATAATATGGTCTACATTTATTCTTTTTTAGGTTTTTATAAGAGTGAGTTTTAGGGGTTGAGTCTGGTCGTAGGGTTATAACAGATGTGATGTATGGTAGACTGTGTGTAAATACCGGGATCGTTCTGCTGGCGAGTCGGTAACCCGTTTCAGGCAGTTCTCTTCCTGCATCAGCTGCCCTCGTCACTTTAAAAACATTTTTCCTGCTGGAAATGAAACCTTTGAGCTCTATATATCCAGCAGACGCTCATTCACCCCACACACACACACACACACACACACACACACACGCGCTCTCTCTCTCTCTCTCTCAGACACACTCTCTCTCTCACACACACTCTCTCTCTCTTTTTTTCTCTCTCACACACACAAGCACACACTTACACTCTCTCACACATTCTCTCTCTCTCTCTCTCTCTCTCTCTCTCTCTCTCTCTCTCTCTCACACCACACACACGCACACACACTCTCTCTTCTCCTTACGACCAATGTGTATCTAATTAATGAGCAACTACTGCACAAGAGAGGAATGTTTCATTCCTGCCTTTGCTTTTTCCCCTTTCGTTTACTCTTTCATTCTCATTTTTATCACTTTTTTGTGCTTAATTGTAAATTTGTTTGATTTTACAGTTTTCCATACAATGCTCTCCCTTTCTTTCTTTCTTTCTTTCTTTCTTTCTTTCTTTCTTTCTTTCTTTCTTTCTTTCTTTCTTTCTTTCTTTCTTTCTTTCTTTCTTTCTTTCTTTCTTTCTTTCTTTCTTTCTTTCTTTCTTTCTTTCTTTCTTTCTTTCTTTCTTTCTTTCTTTCTTTCTTTCTTTCTTTCTTTCTTTCTTTCTTTCTTTCTCTTTCTTTCTTTCTTTCTTTCTTTCTTTCTTTCTTTCTTTCTTTCTTTCTTTCTTTCTTTCTTTCTTTCTTTCTTTCTTTCTTTCTTTCTTTCTTTCTTTCTTTCTTTCTTTCTTTCTTTCTTTCTTTCTTTCTTTCTTCTTTCTTTCTTTCTTTCTTTCTTTCTTTCTTTCTTTCTTTCTTTCTTTCTTTCTTTCTTTCTTTCTTTCTTTCTTTCTTTCTTTCTTTCTTTCTTTCTTTCTTTCTTTCTCCTCTGAATATGTTTCACTCTTTTTGAAAAACATCCTCATTGTTTTCTTTCTTTCGTCCTCTTCTCTTTTTTTATGATTGTTCATCTCATTGCTTTGTTGAAAACATCTTGAAGACTGTCATTTTGAATGAAGATGAAGAAACCGCTGAAGACGAAAACATGTCAAGCTGGGGATTTTCAGAGGACAGCGAGTCAAAGAGAGGGAAAGATAGAAGGAATTCAGTTTGGGGGAATTTGTGCCTTTAATAGATAATAAACAGGTCGTATATGTCACTCAGTAGAGCGCATGAGACAGTGAGGTGTATATCTGTGTGTGTGTGTCTGTTTGTGTGTGTGTCTGTGTGTGTGTGTCTGCACGTGTGTTTGTGTGTGTGCAGGACTGAAACATGGCCATTTTGCTCAGGCCTCACATGTGGAACAGTTTACTGAAGCTCTACTCCAAAATGAACAGAAAGCAACAGACGGCAATTAAAAGAGAGAGACAGACACAAAGAGAGAGAGAGAGACTGAGAGAGAACAGTTGACTCATAAGTAGATTGAACTTGTGTCTTAGTTTAAATTCTGATAAAATTGCAACCAGGTAATGTACCTTTAAAGTTACAACAATATGGAAACTGCATAAGCATTGTATGCGAAACGTGATTCCAGTCATCACAGTCATGTATGTGGGTTTATGAACATTTGTGAGGATATGGAAAGTCAGCTCGCCATGTACTGGTTTGTTCTCTGTAAGTTTCCATCAGTGCTGTTGGAGGCAGGAGGAGGGGTTGTGCCCTCCACCCTGGGCATGTGGCAGTCGAACAGAGGCAGCTTTATTGAGCTGTGTCTCTGATTTAAATCATATGGCATCGCCTGGAATCACTTCATGGCTTGGAGGCCGTTCAGATGAATGCCCCAACAAGAGACTCGCTCTGTTTCTCCCCCACATTTCATCTGTTTGTTGGCTTTCAGTTTCTTTCACAGTGTTTCTCACTAAAACCAAATGGCGTCATGTCTGTTTGATTATGCTGTTTCGTCTTCATATCTCTTCGAAGTCAAATTTCTTATCTGTCAAAATCAGTCATTCAAAATCCAAAGTAATAGTTACTTTTGTAATGGATGGGCTTTAAAAACCTCAGGTAGCATTCACTCCCAGAGCCAGGATATTATTTAATATAACTCAAAGAAGAATACATGTACACCTAGGATGGCTCAGAGGGAGTAATTTTCATTTTTGGGTGAACTAACTCTTCAAGTAATGAAACTCTGTGGTTTCTTTCCCTTATTATACACATATTAATGTTTGTCATGTGTCAGAAGTGCTTCTAAAATTGCATACAGTAATATAGTTGGTACTTCAGTAGGTTTGAAAGTCAGGAGCATTTTAAAAAGTATGTTCTTTTGAGTATAAATGTGTGTAGTGTGAATGGAACGTACATTCACCATGTTGTCACTGTGTGTCAGTGTCAGATTAGCCTGGTTCAACCAGACTCTAGTACATTTAATTTGTACATAGAGTCTGGCCCCCTCCATTGAGAAACGTTTCCTTCCTTGTAGGCGGGTTCACTGTTAAAGTTCAAAACTATTGGGTCTGCCCAGAGTCACTCAGGATCTGCCATAGCCAATCGCTAACGTGTGGTCATGAGTGACGTATATCATGCGCCGAAACGGCTGGAAACAGCAAGTCCGAATATCAAAGGATTATGTTTACAATAGGATTTCAGTCAACGAGACCTGCAGGTTTTGTTAATCTAGGAACAACTATTAATTCGAAATGTATATTTGATACGAAGGACAGCGATGTATTCATTCAACAGTCGTATTCATTCAGCCGTGTCTAATCATTACAAATATGCAGACGCCGCTGCGGTCATTTCTGATCTGCCGCAAATGCTGTAACAGTTACACTGAATGATCTGTATATGTGTAATAAATAACAACTTTTCATATAACGTCTTATTGTTTATTAATTAGCTTAATTATGGTCTTCAAAGTATGTGTTTGTACCATAGACTGTGGTTTTTAAATTTGTATATGGCATTTTTTTTATTAAAACAAATTAACCATCTAAAACTGAAAATATGGTCTTCAAAGTATGGGTTTTCACATTTTTATTTATGACAATTATTTTTAAAAAATTACAACCAATTTGTATGATTTACAACATGTAAAACTGCACACCAACCTCCTGCGCGAGTAGACAAAGGGGCTCAAAGTGTTCTATTCATCACAAGAATCCGTAAATTTACTGTTGGGAATATGAGCTGACATGACTCCTGAGTGCATATTCAACAATAGTTTATCAGCCAGGACTCGGGGCTTCCGAACACCAGGCTACAGCGTCCGTTCAAAATGTCACGGTCATCGTGCACACCGAGCGCTGCCCAGCACGAACTTCCAACCTTTCTGCCTCCTTCACTTGATCCTCCGTTAGTGCAACAAGAGGTGAGACGATAACAATCCGGCTTTAAATTCTGTATATTCGGCAGTTTCTTTTCCAACAACGGACCGAATAGCATTTCTCACGTCTTTCTCCGCTGCCAAACTCAAACTGACGCGCGCTACATCAACGTCATCGTTCTCAGCCACTCCCTCTATTCGCTGATTGGTCCTACAAAAAATTGATTTCTGGAAACCTAAGGCTATGGAGCGATCCCAGACGTAGTACTGAAGGAAAATGAAATTGAGCGGAAGTGCGTAGGAGGGCGCAGCCAGGCTAGTGTCAGATGCCTCCATTCATAAATCCTCTCCCGTGGCCTTATGGGATAGTAAAGTGTCCATTAGTTGCACACTTCATAATCTCTATCTCAGCTCAACTCGTGGTAACACTTTACTTGAAGGGGTGTGCATAAGACTGACATGAAACCTTCATATCCATGACGTGACATATGTCTTGAATATGAATTAGGGTTTATTCATGTTTATGACAACTGTTATTAAGTGTCTTTCGCTCAATAATACCATTTTGAATGCAAATATGACATTGTTTAAAGGGATAGTTCACTTTCAAATTAAGTTTTATGCTTACCTCCAGGGCATCCAAGATGTAGGTGTCTTTGTTTCCACAGTATCTTCAATTTTGATAATTTTAGGTAAAACCGTTGTTGTCTGTCAGTCATACACTTGAGTTGCAGGGGGTCCAGCTTATAGAGCAGTCAAAATTAAACATTATTTAATGACTCGTAAATGTAAGTACACATTGATGCCCTAAGACACGAAACGAGTGGTTTTTGTGAGAAAACGAACAGTATTTATATATTTTTTACCTCATGTAACCGTATCCACTTCCAGCTGATCTGAGATCAGGGCGCTTCGGCTCAGCGCATACGGGGCATGCGCGTCGACGTCACTCTTTGTTTATACAGAGATTTCGGGAGTTTTACCTTTCACTAAACATATTTAGATATACGGAAAACCGCAATGGAAGACGATTTCGGTATATCTAAGTATGTTTAGTAAAAGGTAAAACTTCCGAAATCTCCGTGTAAATATTGAGTGACGTCACATGCAAACGTTCACTTCCGGCGTAACATTGAACTGATTCAGTTCGGTTCAGTTGGACACTGCACAACTGATTCAGATCACTTGGGCGTCACTGTGATTACAAGAGGTAAAAAAGATATAAATACTGTTCGTTTTCTCACAAAAACCACTCGTTTTGTGTCTTAGGGCATCAATGTGTACTTACATTTACGAGTCATTAAATAATGTTTAGTTTTGACTGCTCAACTCAAAGTGTATGACTGACAGACAACAACGGTTTTACCTAAAATGATCAAAATTGAAGATACTGTGGAAACAAAGACACCTACATCTTGGATGCCCTGGAGGTAAGCTAAAACAAATCAAAAATTAATTTGAAAGTGAACTATCCTTTTAAGATGTCTTTGTTATGACATCTTGACATAAACCAATACATCATAACCTGTCAGTGTCTTTGTCATGACAACTTGACATTAACTGAAGTTAAACTGTCATGTGGTTGGCTTCTGACATTGGCTGTCATGAGGCATTATAACTGTGTCATGAATATTTTTCGTGACCTCAACTACAGTGGTACTACTTAAATTTATCATTAAAAAGTTATAATGGCTTCATGACAGCCAATGTCAAAACCAACCACCTGATGTTAACCAATAAAGCTAGGTGCTTTCTTAAGTTTGATCATTAATCTGCTATGTCATGTTTATGACAGGTTATGATGTATTGGTTTATGTCAAGGTGTCACGACAAAGACATCTTAAACAATGTCATATTTGCATTAAAAGTGTCATAATTGAGCGAATGACACTTAATGACAGTTGTAACAAACATACATAAACCTTTCATATTCATAACATATGTCATGATTATGATGGTGTCATGTTAGTCTTATGTAAAGTCCTTCAAATAAAGTGTTACCGAACTCGTTTTATTTAATTTAATTCCTCTTTTATCATCTAAATGACTCATTTGAATAATTTATAAAAAGTCTTTGATCAGACAGGCAGATTTTTTTTTCTTTTCTTATCCAGCTTAAATCCATTTAGTTGTTTACAGTCCATACAACAGAAAACCACATGAAAAATGGCTTTTAAAACCCCAATCCAAACCACATTCATGTGTAGTCTGAAATCAGATTGCAATTTCAGATTTTTGCAAATGTTCTTCCGTCCGCCATTCAGTTCGCGACATCCCTGCACAACGTGTCGTGTAGAGTTAGCAAAACGTGTGAGTTTAGGAACAGCTGTAGATGGCATATTTTATGGGCAAATTTCTATTTTTCCAGAAAACAGGTGTTTTGCACTCATCAGCGCTATCCACAAACCACTGTCAGAGATTGACCGCTCAGAATCTGCGTTATTCTGCTTTATATGTTAATAATGTCCAGTATTGTTTAAGTCTCATGTTTGACGTTTGACCCTCAGGAATTTTATGAGAAGGCATTTGTGCTGAACTGTTGTATAGAGTGTATAGTGGTCCGTTTATTAGATCATGCTGACAAAAAAATATGTGTTTGAAGTAATAAACAAGTGTGTGCTAAACTATTTTTTCCTCTTGTGTTTTTTTTTCCAGGCACCTGTTGGATTGTACATCAATTTTGGATCACTTGCTGGGCTCATATTCCCTCTCAAACCAGTGCTACGTAAACCAACAAAAGTGTATAATGGATTTACGGTTTGCGCATAGAGTTTAGTCAAATAATTCCTTTAGTAAAAAGTGCCTGAGTGAGAAGTGAGATAGTGGCTAGATATAATTCACCATCTCTACCGGTAGCACCATCTTTGGACGCTGGAGGACGCCATCATCAAAATGGCAACCAATCAGGGAGAGGCCTGTGAGTCACATGACAGGGTTCTACCCCTTTGCCTTCAGCTCCATGCGAAACCACTCCCCCTTTGATCTCCTGGCCAATGGCAGCCTCTTTGGACGATTTGGGCGGACCTTCCCAAAGAGATGGCAGCTCTGTGTAAGTAGCTTTCCGAATATGTACAACTACACGCTGACACTAATAGCTTGTGTTATTATAATTTTCATGACATTCAAGGCATCCTTTGTTATGTTACAAAACATTTTATCTCAAATGTGTGTTGTTTTTGGAGAAAAATGGTAACCGTTGTAAAGTAACTGCAAAAAGCCAGAGTTACATTATTTTTTCTCCAGTTCTGCACTCTGCGTAGTTACTGCTTTTTTGCTTTGTAGTATGGAGGACTTAAAATAACAAAAGGATAAATAAATAAATAAATAAATAAAAGCAGAAATAAATAAATAAATGCAGAAATAAATACATTTTGGTAATATATAAATGGCTATTTCTCCTATACTACTATATTACACGTATTTATATATGTATTTATTTATGCATTTATACATTTATTTATACATTTATGCATTTATTTATTTATATATTTTATTTAGTTATTTATTTATTTTTACTTTTGTTTATTTATTTATTTATTTTACTTTTGTCATTTTTAGTCCTACATATGTAGGGCAGTATTAGTTATATAAAATAATTAATTTCTTTCTTTTTTTAATTTTACTTTTTGATGGTAGTCACAGTTTCTACAAAAATATTTAGCAGCAAAAACTATATTTGCAAAGTTTGTTTTGATAATTATAATAAATTAATCTTGAGCAGCATATTTGAACGATTTCTGAAGGATCATGTGACACTGAAGAAATGATGCTGAAAATGTTACAATAGATTCAAATAGAAAACAGTTATTTTAATATTTAAAAAGTATTTTTTTGATAAGTATTCATATTTATTATTTTAATATTTAATGTAATGATATTTCACAGTATTGCTGTTTTTACTGTATTTTTGATTCAATAAATGTAGCCTTGGTTAGCTTGGTTATTCAAAAATATGAATCATTCCAAACTTTTGACTTAAAGTAGGCCTATATATATAATTCTGGTATAAGGAACAGCACAATATATGAGGCTAATATATAAGATTCTTCCTGTAAAGTGTGATTTGAATTTGTGGAGTTTGCTGGTGTGATTCAGGGTTTGTTCTTGATGTCGGTCATGTTCAGACACGCACATCTGCTGAATCAAGCAGACCACGCTCAGTCACCACCTCCTGGAATAATCCAGCTGAAACACACATGCATACACATGCACACACACATGCACACACACACAGGCAAAGTCAAATCCTTTGACACCAAACACTTATGTCCCTTTACCATCAGGAAAAGAGTGAAGCGGCATAAACAACTCCATCAATCTAAACAAATATTACATTTGATAAAAAGAACACAATAAAAACACACAGGAAGTCGCGGATGTTGTACGCACTCATATATGACTAACTGCTTTTGTTTTCGTGATGAGAAAGTAACGACCTTATTAAAAGTGAAAGTAGTTGCATCAACGGTTCTGTAAGTACGCATGTGATTATCTCATTATGTGGTGCCTTCATACACACACGTCCATTAATACGAGATAACATCTACCCATCCCTCAATCTATCCTTTCTTCTTTCAGAGTGGGAACAGACAGAGAGACAGATGGGCTAGACGGGCGCGACAGGCTGTTTCTTTTGAGTGTTTTAAAGCCTTCACCATCTTAAAAATAAGGCCAGAGGCTTGTGAAAGTGTGTGATGCAGATATGAATAATGATCTAACCCACTTTCTACCAATCTAACACTTTAACACTGTACTCAAGGGTACAGATGTATGGGCCACTAAACTGTGTGTTTATATCTGAATAACAACATGCTTAACTGACTTTCTGAAAACATTTTTTACAAACTGTTACTGTATTATGACAGTAGCTGTGACGAATAAAGCAAACTAATCATAGAAGAAGACAGTTTATGTTAAAGGGGTGATGAACTGAGAAATCAAATGTTCCTTGAGCTAAGAGGTCATCATATTATAAGAATATCCTGTAAGTTTCAGAACTGAAAACATCCTTGTTGGTCCAATAAAAGCTTTTAATGAGCAAACAACTCATTTTTCAAAGTGGGGAACTATATGACGTCATAGAGGATAAAACACCACCCCCGCAGAGGAAGATCAACACCTACTTTCAACTCGGCCGGTTTAGCCCTCGCCCACCGATTCGCGCATTACACGCATAGCTAAATAACATAGATGCCCACCTCATGATGACAAACCAGATCGAGAGTGAAACTCATTATAATATGCAAAACTGTTATCCACTCACAGCAGTGGGCGTTTACTTCCAAGTGTTCAGTGCGACACGCCCATAAAAACCGAGCATTTTAAGCTGGGTTCAAATCTAGGGTAGAAAATAGCCTATTACTTATTCATTTTGATGTTTTTTAATGTAAAAACCAAGCGAACATCATAAGTTGACTTCAGACAACAATATAATTTTTTTAAAAAGCCAGTTCATGACCCCTTTAATGCCTGTTATAGTGCCCCTTGTGGCAGCACTGAAATTGCGTCTATAATCCAACAAAGCAAAAATATAAGTTTCCTAGCTAAAAGCTTTCATGTATTTGAGTAGAGCATGTTTCAGGCCTTAAGGTTGTTCAGTGGGTCTTTGCAGCGCCTTCATTCCTGACACTGGAAATGAAGTGCATCTAAACCAAGAATCCAAAGAACGGACTTGTGTTTTTTGGGGAACGCTCTTGCTAATTGTTCTTGGAAGAATGAACTTGCAAGGTGATGAGCACACAGAACGCTGCTGACAGTTTGAGACGATGTGTTCTTGCTGGTATTGCGCAATAATACCCCCGCACAGACACCGTCTGCAGAACCCAAACATAACGAGAATCATCGACGAAAACAGCCAGGCTGCAATGGTCTCTTGACTGTGGGGAAAAACGAGACTGTGAACAAACCGGTTGGCTCGCTAGCTAACTTAAAGGGATAGTTCACCCAAAAATGAAAATTCTGTCAATTTTTACTCACCCTCATGTTGTTCCAACTCCGTCAGGAACACAAATTAAGTTTTTTTTTTAATGAAATCTGAGAGCTGGATCACTCCTCCATAGGCTTCTTATGGGATTGAAAATTGTTCCCTGAAAAGTTATTAAAACATTTTTAAAATACTCCAAATGACTACAGTGGCTTAATCCTAAGTTTATCAAGCGACGAGAATAGTTTTTGTGCACAAAAAAACCCCTAAAATAACGACTTTATTCAACTATTAATTTCCTTCACTGTGGGCCTCGATTGAATTCACTAGTTTAATAACGTAAGCTTCTGTTGTTCGTACGTCACACGCATCACACACATGACCAGCGTCGGCCAATAGTGAGCCTACGTGTGACGTAGCTCTACGCTATCACTACATGGACTAGAGGCCCACAGAGAAATACAGTTGTTATTTGTGTTTGTTTTTGTGCTCAAAAAGTATTCTCGTCGCTTGATAAACCAGCCCTGTACTCACTATTTTAACGATGTCTTTAATAACTTTTTGGGGCCGGCAAATTTCAATCAAAGATGAACAAATGACTTGCGGGGTTGGAACAACATGAGGGAGAGTAAAAACTGACAGAATTTTTATTTTTGGGTGAACTATCCCTTTAACACCCGCAGGCGCTTATGGAGATTCTCACTTCCCAAAACATTTAAACACATTTTCGATTCACCATTCATTTTCGTTTCATGACGTTTAAATCTACAAAGTGGATATCTGTGAAATGTTCTCAGTTTAGTGATGAAATAGCATACATAATTGTAGAAAAACTATTTTTTTTCTACAATTCCGAGAATATTTCTGCCGTCAAGTTCACACAAGTTACCAACAGATGCATTCTCTGTAAAATGGACGTGTCAAGAACAAATCCATGATTTTTAACCGTTCTTGCCAAAATGTAACTTGTGTATTGGGACAGTACTTGGGCCACAAAAGATGACGTTTCACAAGAACACAAGAACACAGATTGAAGAAGGTCCCATATTTTCATATTTACCATATACCATATTGAAAATTTGCATGTAGAGAATGGTAGCCTAAAAATATTAGAAACTATTAAGAGTAATTACCATATTATAATAACAACCTTCTAACTAAAGATAGGGCCCTATCATTTCTGCGATCACGGAATAAAAAGCACATTTTTTTTACAACTAAAATAACAGTAAAGGGTAAAAAAAATGAATTCCCAAAAATTAAAACGGAAAAAACGGAATTTGCAAAAATTAAAACGGAAAAAAACGGAATTTGGGAAAAAATAAAATGGAATTTGGGAAAAAATAAAACGGATTTTATAGGGCCCTATAAAGAGCTTTGAAAATGTGATTAGGATGTACAGTTTTATCTTATTGAATGCATGCAGTTGATGTAGATTCTCGTATATTTTAAGGCCAGAGGTTTGGCATCACAAATGTTTGCTGTTATTTCTACACTCTTAGAAGAAACGGTTCTATATAGAACCTTAAAAGGTTCTAAAGCGTTACGTATTTGGAACCCCTAAAATGCAATGCATGTGAATGATCACAAAATTCAAGATATGGGGGTTAAAAATGTAATTAATCAATATCACACAAAAGTACCATTTCAGTTTTTATCCTTCAAAAATCAGCATGATTAAAATGGGATATTAAGTTACTACAGCAGTTTAATAAACAATAATTTAATTACAACTGCAAAATGTTGCAGAATATGTAATAGATTAATGAATTATGGCCTATAAAGAACCTGTGTGCCAAAAAGGTTCTTTCTTGTCATTATCATCATTTTTTTTGCAGTTGAGTAAAGAACCCTATGCTACATACACTCACCAGCCACTTTATTAGGTACACCTGTCCAACTGCTCGTTAACACTTAATTTCTAAGCAGCCAATCACATGGCGGCAACTCAGTGCATTTAGGCATGTAGACATGGTCAAGACAATCTCCTGCAGTTCAAACAGAGCATCAGTATGGGGAAGAAAGGTGATTTGAGTGACTTTGAATGTGGCATGATTGTTGGTGCCAGAAGGGCTGGTCTGAGTATTTCAGAAACTGCTCAATGACTGGATTTTCACGCACAACCATCTCTAGGGTTTACAGAGAATGGTCCGAAAAGAAAAACATCCAGTGAGCGGCAGTTCTGTGGGCGGAAATGCCTTGTTGATGCCCAGAGGTCAGAGGAGAATGGCCAGACTGGTTTGAGCTGATAGAAGGGCAACAGTGACTCAAATAACCACCCGTTACAACCAAGGTGGGCAGAAGAGCATTTCTGAATGCACAGTACGTCGAAATTTGAGGCAGATGGGCTACAGCAACAGAAGACCACACCGGGTGCCACTCCTTTCAGCTAAGAACAGGAAACTGAGGCTACAATTTGCACAAGCTCATCGAAATTGGACAATAGAAGATTGGAAAAACGTTGCCTGGTCTGATGAGTCTCGATTTCTGCTGCGACATTCGGATGGTAGGGTCAGAATTTGGCGTCTACAACATGAAAGCATGGATCCATCCTGCCTTGTATCAACGGTTCAGGCTGTGGTGGTGGTGTCATGGTGTGGGGGATATTTTCTTGGCACTCTTTGGGCCCCTTGGTACGAATTGAGCATCATTGCAACGCCGCAGCCTACCTGAGTATTGTTGCTGACCATGTCCATCCCTTTATGACCACAATGTACCCAACTTCTGATGGCTACTTTCAACAGGATAATGCGCCATGACATAAAGCTGGAATCAGTCTCAGACTGGTTTCTTGAACATGACAATGAGTTCGCTGTACGTCAAATGGCCTCCACAGTCACCAGATCTCAATTCAATAGAGCATCTTTGGATGTGGTGGAGACGGGAGATTCGCATCATGGATGTGCAGCCGACAAATCTGCGGCAACTGTGTGATGCCATCATGTCAATATGGACCAAACTCCCTGAGGAATGCTTCCAGCACATTGAATCTATGCCACGAAGAATTGAGGCAGTATTTGAAGGCAAAAGGGGTTCCAACCCGTTACTAGCATGGGGTACCGAATGAAGTGGCCGGTGAGTGATATAGAACCCTTTTTTCTAAGAGTGTAAGATGTTGGCATTTACTAACCCTCAAGTTGTTTGAAATTGTATGAATTCTTTCTTCTGTTGAATAAATGAAGAAGATATTTTGAAAAATATGGGTATACAAAAAGTTGATGGGCCACATTGACTTCCACAGTATTGAAATAAAAAAAAATATTCTGAACTGTTTGGTTATCGTCATTCTTCAAAATATCTTCTCCTGTGTATGTGTTAAGCAAGAATAGCAATTCATGCAGGTTTGGAACAACTTGAGTAAATGCTGACAGAATTTCAGTTTTTGGGTGAACTATCCCTTTAAGGACACCTTAAATACCCAACTCTTCCTCTTCCAGCTCATGACATCAGCGCTGAAACATTATTCAGCCTCAGTACTGACAGTAACTCTATTAACTGTACATAAAATACCACTTTGCTTTTTTATTAGCTTCAGATTTAATGTCCTGAAATGTTGGACGAATACAGAGTAAAATCCAGTAAAATTTGCACGCTTCAAGTCTGCACCTAAAACCTGTGACTTCTGGACAGCTACAATTTAAAATTTGACATTCACAACAAGTAGAAGAGAAGCACTAACATTGCAAAGTAGCTAGAAATTTGAGATATCTGTTCTTACACTGTTCTTGTGAAATATAGAATATAAAAAATATGAAAATGTGACATTTAAAGTCCCCCTAGTCAATCATTTTATCCTTTAAAACTCATCTTTAATCACCAAAATAACATATTTGAAAAAAAATAATAAATAAATAATCTTCATGCCTTAAAATATCTTGAATGTAACTTGAAACCTATGCCTCATTTAGTATGCGCGGTTCTATGAATATGCAAATGAGCCCCGCCTTTGCTAACTCACTCAGCTCAGAGATCCACTGGTTGATCGATAACACGTCGATCTGATTGGTTGCAAGGTAGTTTGTGACGTCAGAAACACCAGCGATTTCAAAGCGTGTTTTTGGGACTGTCTTTGGTTCATTGCAGTTTTAAGGAGAAACACTCAGAAATGCTGTCGACTTATGAATTTACACATGGTTTGTCTTAAAGCATATTAAAAACACCACATAGACGTATAAACAACATTAAAAGCTGGACTTTAATATTTAAAAATATTGCATTTGCACCAAGGCAAAATGTATAATTTGAGAATAACATTTTAAAAAATATAAAAATTGCTACATAACACCAAAGACTTTAGAAATACAAAGACGGTGCACTAACATTACCACAGAATAGGAGAAGGAAAGCACAATATGGTGCAATAAGTCCCGCCTTCTCAATAAAACACCCAATCGCTGATTGGTAAAGTAATTTATTAATGAGATGCACTGCACATTCGCATTGGCTGGTCTAGCCTGAAAAATAAGCTATTATTTTAACGCTATTTGAGCATATGAAACAACGTTTACAAGATGTCAGATTTTGTTGCTGATTTGAATTAAGTTATTTAATTGGCTTTATGCACAGCTGCACTACTTCCTGAACTTAAGCCAGCTCCTTACTTCCTGTCTGCCATTATTGGACAAATTGATTAATTCAGGTGTGCCTGACCTCAGTATTCACGGCAACAATAATCAGACACACCCAATTAATCAAGTTTGGCCAATAATGGCAGACAGGAACAAAGAGCTGGCTTAAGTACAGGAAGTAGTGCAGCTGTGTTTAAAGCCAATTGTGATTTTTTTAGATGGGATTCGGACTTCGAGGTGTTGCAAATATGGCTACACGAGTCAACAGACTTTCCTTGAACGGCACTTTGATAAAAACAAAAGGACAAATATGGTATATTAGTTTAATGACATAATTATGTGATTTATGACAGTTTTTTCTCTCGCATTAACAAATATTATTGAATGCATTGGGAAATATGGAATACTTCTCAATCACACTGAGGTATGTAATCTCACATTCTCGCTCAAATAGTAGTGCACAAAATGGATTGCATCTATTGCAATCACACACACACACACACACACACACACAAACAAACTTAGCTGCACATGAGCTTGAGAATCTGGTGGAACTTATGGTTTCATAAATGCAGAATGTGTGATGAAAAAAGAGGTATCATTTGAAACAAATGTCAAATTCTTCTAGTTTTAAGAGCGAGACAGAGGATGGCCAGCGCTGAGGTTATGAAGGACTGAGGCTGGGAAAGCACAAACTACACATTGTGCCTCGTTATTTATTTATATAGAATTGGAGTGGAATTTCTGGGGTTTGGCCCAATTCTTTAAACCACCAGTGGTGTGTGTGTGAGCGGGAGAGAGAGAGAGAGAGAGAGAGAGAGAGAGAGAGAGAGAGAGAGAGAGAGAGAGAGAGAGAGAGAGAGAGAGAGAGAGAGGAAGTATATTGGAAATACGGGAATTGAGTGTTTGCATGATAGAGGATTCTAGTAAACTCATTTGAGTAAAATTAACATTACAAAGTTATACAGGATTATCTTCTTAATTTGTTCAGCTTAAAAGAAAGAAAGGCACATGGACAGACAGAAGAGTGTGTGGTGATAGAGATCAGCCGGCTTGTGCACATGCTGCAGGGAAACTGTCCCATCACAAGTTAGCTGGCATGACTTACTGACATTAAAACAGGAGCGAGTCGAGCGCTTTTCTGCTCGGTAGCGTTTATTGAGATGTGCCATGAATCTTTCTGCTTGTCCAGTTACAGGATAGATAACCCAAAAAGGAATTTCAACATCGATTTAAAAATATAACTTTGTAACTAACTGTTTATAACTATGTCATAATAATTAAATCAATCACTTGATATAATCAGTGTTGGGGAAGCTACTCTGAAACTGTAGTTTGACAAGCTACTCGTAAGTTAAAGTAGTTTAACTACAGTCAAGTTACCAGTTTAGAAAAGTAGTTAGCTACACTACAAGTTACTATCAAAAAGTAGCTAGCTACATTGAAACTACTACTATAATCATAATGTGGGTGTGTCAACCCACTTTCTGTACCGTCAGCTGAACCGTGTAGCCGCAAGATGCGATGATTAAACAACAGGTGGCGGTAATGGCAAAAAAGAGTTTGTAATCTAACAAGAAGAAGAATATCCTTGCATCGTGCGCGTGATCGCGCCTGATTCGCGCAGGCTCGACAATGTATCAATGTAGCTTTTTCTCGGAACTCCACCGCTACTTGCTGCAAAAAGTAGTTAGCTACTGGAAAAGCTACACTGTTTAAAAAGTAACTGAGCTACTGCCAAGCTACTGAAAAATGTAGTTAAGTTAGTAGCTTCGCTACTTGTAGTTAACTACTCCCCAACACTGGATATAATGCACTTATTGTGTAGTTGTTTTTTTACCGTAGACTGTCATAAAATATGAACGTAGTGTCAGTGACGTCACATGTAGGTCGCCATCTTGGCTGCGCGTCACTCCGCAGATAACGGAAATGTGCAGCGGAGGCGGATTAGCTGAGGTGACATGACGCTAACAGACAACTTGTTTTTTGTGTTCACACCCAAACAATTTTCGCTGACGATGAGCCGAGTGAACATGCAAATTCAATTCCCTGACATTAGATGGCGCCAATTTGGTCTGCAATACCACTCCATATCAGTTTTCTTTTAACAAAATGTAGTCCCTGTCGCGTTTGTCATGTAGTTCTTTATCTTCTAGCACCAATGAGAACAGCAGCTCTACATTCATCTTGCCTTGCATCTTCCTCGTCTTATGTCTTCCTGGCAGTGTAGACAGAAACGGTACTCTGTGTTCTTCGCCGTTGCATATGTGTGCTCGGCAAGACCGTTTTGTGTTTGCGCGCCCAAGTTGTGTTTCACTGTAACTTCAGAAGCTCCAAACACGTGAACAAAAGCGCCAGTCTCATTGGTCGTATAGTTTTTGAAAAAAATGAACCCAAGACGTTTTTTTTTTTTTAATGAAGCTTTTACACAGTGTTGTTTCACATGCCGGTGTGCACACTCACATTGGCGCCCTTTGTTTAGTCACAGCCTTTAAACATCGGCGAATAACGAGACCGAAATTCGTCCCAGTGTGAACAGGCCTTACGGCTTAATATAATTTAAACGGATGAGTTATAAAAAAATCACCCCTCACAGTTGTCATTAAGGGCAAAATTAGACTCTCTTTTTCCGCCTGTCTCTAGTGGCCAGACGATGAATTGCAGTTTAATCCACTTCCGTGTTGGATTCAAGAGAGAGACAGGAAGGTTTGCTTGGTTTTTAATTTGAACTTATATTTAAAAAAATCACCTGCATGTAATTACATCTGTAAATAATGACTGTAATTACATCTATAATTATGCCGTTGACCCTTAACCAACCCTTAACCCTACCTGAACCACCAAACCTGTCCTGACCTTACCCTTATCCACATCAGCAGCAGGACAAGTGCTCTGCAATACATCAACACAATAAGTGCATTGTGCATAACAGTTATTGCTCCTTTATATGTAGATACATAGTTAAAGACACTTAACACTTAAGTGGGACCAATTTAGCTGTAGAAACAATTTACACTCAGAAATGGTTAGTAAATTTACTTACTTCAGTAAATTTATTTATTTACGACTTTGAAAATAATGTTTTTTACAATGTAAGGGCCAGATTTAACCGACAGCTTCTGTCAGTAATTTTTCTTTATTTTAGTTATTTGCTGATCTTATTGCATCTTATTGCTAAATTTATTGAGGCAGACTATTTAAATGAAACATGCAAGGTGATTTACTAGGGTTTGTGCTAGTCAATTTACTGGTGTTTGGCAAAAAAATCTCTTAAAGGAGGTGTTAATTTTTTTAAAAACTTTTGCTGATAATTTACTCACCCCCATGTCATCCAAGATGTCCATTTCATTCTTTCTTCAGTCGAAAAGAAATTAAGGTTTTTGATGAAAACATTCCAGGATTTTTCTCCATATAATGGACTTTACTGGGAACCAAACAGTTCAAGGTCTAAATGACAGTTTCAATGCCAAATGTTCAAAGGGCTTTAAACGATTCCAGACGATGAATAATGGTCTTATCAAGCAAAACGATCGCTCATTTAAAAAATAAATAGCAAAGTTTAAGTTTTATAAGCTCAAATGCTCGCCTTGCTCTGTTCCGTGTGACTCTCCTGTTCGAACTCGTTCATCAAAATGAACAAAACTTTTCCCAGTCCATTCGTTCATTTCGTTCGTTGAATGAACCAAATGACACTAGAAAAAAATGTGTTCATTTTGATAGACGAGTTCGAACAGGAGAGTCACAAACGCGCATCACATAACAGAGCAAGGCGAGCATTTGAGCTTATAAAACTTAAACTTTGTTATTTTATTTTTAAATGAGCGATCGTTTCGCTTGATAAGACCCTTATTCATCGTCTGGAATCATTTAAAGCCCTTTGAACAGTTTGCACTGAAACTGTCTTTTGGACTTAATTTCTTTTCGACTGAAGAAAGAATGACATGGACATATTGGATGACATGGGGGTGAGTAAATTATCAGCAAAAGTTTTTTTTAAGGGAACTACTCCTTTAACACATTGTGGGCCTGTTAGTAGATCACCCGCACCTGATTATCAGAGGCCTACGCTAATCTGCACTTGTGTGGATCTGTGTTCTTTCAGTTGCGCGTCGTCATTAGATCCCATTGGCACTTTTATGGAAAGGTTTAGTAAACCCATACTCATACCCATAGTCAACTTCTACATATCCAACTTCTCCTTTGAAAGCACTTTTTCAGATTTATTAGCAATGCAAATGTAGTTAATTGCACATTTTGCACATGTTTGTATGTGTACATAAGTGCCCTGTAATGCAGAGAAGACTGTTTTCCCCCTTTAGGGTCAAATTACAATTCATGACTAGCACAACACACACACACACTACAGACCCCCAAGGAACCACACATTCCAATACAAGCAAATCCAGCACACATGCAGTCAGAAATCCAAACCCAAATGCTGCGTAGCTCCAGCCACAAATGATGAGGTCCAGGTTTATGTTCCTCGCTGGAAGAAGAGCGAGTCGTTTGAACAGAGCAGGGTTTGTTCGGTCTGTCTGGGCATCCCATGACGCTAGTGCTCGGCAGTTACACATGCGTTTGATTCTGCAAGAGCCTGCACCCGAGCCACTGACGCCAATGGACAAAGACAGAGACAATATACAAAAAAATAAAAACTTAGAAAGGCACAGATGGGACAGGAATGATTGGCAGATCGATGAAAAGCAGGAAGGCCTGAGAAAGAGACAGAGAGAAAGAGACAGAATGGGGCACCTTTTCCTGTCTGCATTCCCCTTTCCTTTCTGCAGCCTTGGCCCGCGTGTGTGTGTGTGTTTGAAGGGGGGTGTAATTGCCTCAAGGTGTGGAGAGAACAGAGCTGGCTGAGACTGTGCAGTGCTGCTCCCTGCTGTGTGTCACTGAGGAGTGTGTGTGTGTGAGAAGAGAGAGAGAGACTGAGAACAAGAGAATGAGAAAAGCAAGAGAAGGAGGGGGACGTGTTGAAAGACAGGTGAAAATGTTGAGGCAGAGAAGCAAAGGTATGGGGTGAAATAGGGGGTAACGTATGTGTGGATTAACAGATGTCTACAGAATGGGAAGGCAGGAGAAAGAAAAGCATGCGTGTTTTTGTTTCATTTAGTGAAAATGCATTTCGAAAACTTTTTTTTTTCTGTAAAAAAATGACAGGAAAAGCACGTCATGTATTGTGTACATTGTAAATGGGCTAAAACATTATTTAATCGGTGTCTGCATTGCCAAATGTATGTAAGATGTGTATAGACTATATAAACATGAACAGATATTGACAAAACACGAACATTAGAAAAAGAAAAAAGTTTTGAACGTAACATTTTTCTACAATGTAGTGTTTCGATTAATTTTTATTTTTCTTAGGTAGAACATAGTGTATTTGTGCTGCATTTCCCCAGAATATAAAATACTTTTTGTTTTTCATATGAAACACTTTTTCCCCCTCAAATGTGTTGGAAGAAATTTTAGCAATGAATTATATATTAAAGGGACACTATGCAGGAATTCCGTTTTTGTCAAACAGCGACCCCTAGAGCCGCTGTGGAGTACCTGTATTTAACATTACTGTCTTAAATACCACTCATGCAGGACGTGACATATTAGTATACAATAGTACAATCGTTACTAATGAGTATATTATATATGTTGTTAGTGGTGACATAGATGGACATAGATCCATAAAACCATTCTTTAGAAATGTTGGCCCAAATTGATAGGATAGCAGTCTTGCAGTTGATGGAGATTTGTGGGATGCACATCCAGGGCACAAAGCTCCCGTTCCACCACATCCTAAAGATGCTCTATTGGGTTGAGATCTGGTGACTGTGGGGCCATTTTAGTACAGTGAACTCATTGTCATGTTCAAGAAACCAATTTGAAATTATTCAAGCTTTGTGACATGGTGCATTATCCTGCTGGAAGTATCCATCAGAGGATGGGGACATGGTGGCCATAAAGGGATGAACATGGTCAGGAAAACAATGCTCAGGTAGGCCGTGGCTTTTAAACGATGCCCAATTGGCCCTAAGGGGCCTAAAGTGTGCCAAGAAAACATCCCCCACACCATTACACCACCACCACCAGCCTGCACAGTGGTAACAAGACATGATGGATCCATGTTCTCATTCTGTTCACGCCAAATTCTGAATCTACCATCTGAATTTCTCAGCAGAAATCGAGACTCATCAGACCAGGCAACATTTTTCCAGTCTTCAACTAGTCCAATTTTGGTGAGCTCTTGCAAATTGTTGCCTCTTTTTCCTATTTGTAGTGGAGATGAGTGGTACCCGGTGGGGTCTTGTGCTGTTGTAGCCCATACCGCCTCAAGGTTGTGTGTATTGTGGCTTCACAAATGTTTTGCTGCATACGCTCGGTTGTAACAAGTGGTTATTTCAGTCAAAGTTGCTCTTCTATCAGCTTGAATAAGTCTGGCCACTTCTCCTCTGACCTCTAGCATCAACAAGGCATTTTCGCCCACAGGACTGCCGCATACTGGATGTTTTTCCCCTTTTCACACCATTCTTTGTAAACCCTAGAAATGGTCGTGTGTGAAAATCCCAGTAACTGAGCAGATTGTGAAATACTCAGACTGGCCCGTCTGGCACCAACAACCATGCCACGCTCAAAATTGCTTAAATCACATTTCTTCCCATTCTGACATTCAGTTTGGAGTTCAGGAGATTGTCTCTGACCAGGACCACACCCCTAAATGCATTCGAAGCAACTGCCATGTGATTGGTTGATTAGATAATTGCATTAATGAAAAATTTAACAGATGTTTCTAATAATCCTTTAGGTGAGTGTATATCAAGCAGGGACACATTTTTTTTGTGCATTAGGTTTTGTGATTTCACCATGATACATATATAGAGTCTCTCCGCAAAGGATTGCCTGTCTTTCAGCAAAGCGCACGTCCATGTGAAGAATGTGCGCTGTCACAACAGAATACTGTATCTGTGCCACTGATTGCTATGGCAACGAGCACTTTGGTCACTAGGTTTAAAAACAACACATTTCAGATCGCCTCTTTAACAAACAAACCAAATGAATGCTCTAGTAGAGTTGGCTTTCTGCTTCTATTTGACAATAGTGTGACAAACTCCATCCCTCTATACCTTGTCCCTGGATGGGGGCGTGTATGTGTGCAGTGCCATAAAGGAATATGGCATTATCACGAGTAACAATTTGAAAACCATACCATTATGGCCTCTTAGTAAACTGTAAAAATGCAAATTAGTGAAAAATCTTGCACATGTGATACTTGTTCAGTCTATAATCATGTGCGATTACTTGACAACCAAAACAACAATGGCAAATTACAGGACTGTGTTCAAGACACTGAGTTTATTAACACTTCTCTTACTTCTCTTACGATTGTCTTTATTCAACGCTCTGTTGAAGAATGTTTCGAAACAAATTGGCATTGCTGACAGGCCTTGCATGAATAATAAAGCGTTTTAGTTGTTTTCGGGATTCCATCTCAACGCAACATGACATCATGTGACTTTTGCGTAAACATACTCGCCACTTTCAAGTCAGGTGGCGTTATCTATGCGCATTCTGAGCTATCCAGCGTGCATTCGCGTGTATGCTTACGCCATTAACGTTCCGAGTGATTCCTGCGTGTATGTACAGCCCGTTGAATGTCCGAGTCGAAACGAAGCAAAATGTAGAGTCTACATCTGGGGAGCAATATTTTTTTTCCTAGGATGGTAGAGGAAGACTCATAAATGCCATTAACCCCAGTAACGGTTAAGTTTAGGGATGAGGTTGAGGTGGGTCATATATTTAATTATCAAAACGGGTAGTTTCGAATCCTTGATTCTGATTGGTCAAGAGCTGTGCTTTATTCACGATAAAACACGGCTACGACCGCTTCACCCAACGGTTCTCATTGATCGCTGCGCAACACTGCGGTTCTATGTTGTTTTTATTTGAGCTTTCATGCATTTTACACATTGGAACGTTGTTGCTGTTCACACTCGGGGACTATTTTTTCCAGCGGAAGGTAAGCTTTTAGTGATTTTACTTCAAGAAAGTTGCACTTATATGTTTTTTACTTTAATATTGTGTGGCAACCGCTTTTATGAAAGCACATAAGATCTTCGAGGCAAGTGCTGTATCGACAAAATAAGTAACAGCTGAAGGGGTTGCAGGCACTCCGCTTCGCGTTCGTGACCACAACGCGCCCTTCAGCTGTTACTTATTTCACGATGACAGCACAGCCTCTCGTACTGATTGCTTACATATTACAGTAATGTAAGCGTTAAGTGCAACGGCGTTCGTTAACACGCTGAAAAGCGATTATGCGTGTTGATAGCACGCCAAAAATGGAAATACGAATTGGCGTGTCATACACACGCAACTTCATGAGATCAGTCTGCTCAACAGGGGTTTTTTTCGTAAATTAAAAAGTTTGAGTAAATTATTACGTTTTTAGTCAATTTTTGGGGTGTAAACATACCCTTAGTTGACATGCATGTGCAAAGTTAGTAGATTGACCTTAATTGGACCATCGAAATGAAGTGCAACCAATTGTGTATTAGGAAAATTAGGGGAATAAACAAGTGGCACAATGAAAAAAAAATAGACAACGGGCCCTATTTTAACGATCTAAGCACATCGTCTAAAGCGCACGGCGAAAGAGCACTTAGTGCAAGTCCGAATCCACTTTTGTTAGTTTAACGACAAGAGAAAAATGGTCGGCGCTCCGGCGCATATGATCTTAAAGGGTTGTCCATATTCTCTAGTAATGGTTGTTTTGGGCCTGAAATAAACCAATCAGAGTTTCTTCTCCCATTCCCTTTAAAAGCCAGTTGCGCGTGCATAATGGCGAATTCGCTATTTACATAGAGGAATTTGCGCACAAATAGGCTATTTAAACAATTTATTTTCTATTTAAACAACCAATTTCAGAGCATGAAAATGAAAACTGCGTCGGGCTGAAACCAGCAAAATCACCTGCGTAGCGCCTGGATGAATGACAGGGCCCAAAGAGTGGAGTGAGGCAGGCATAGAGAACCAGGCGCCAGAGAGAGTGAGTGAACGAGAAAGAGAGAGAGAGGGAGTGGAGGGCAGAAGTTTACGGGGAAAGTAAGCACCCCACTGGGGCAGGGTTTAAGAGTTCAGTCCTCGTGAATGAGGGGAGGAAAAGGGAAAAGGTGGATCATATAGGCTGTGAGTTTGTGTGAATTTCATGCCACTCTTCTTCTCTCACACACTCCTCTGAAGGAAATGTGATTATAATGAGACTCAGAAGTCAGCGATTACATTTGATTCCAAGTGCTATGCTGCAGATCTGCACAAACAGGGAAAATCGCTTATTTTAAAAGATTAAAAATGAGTCTTAATATAAATAGATTACATGTTGTTTTATTGTAAGACAAGCTGCAATGTCTGGACATTACATAAAAACAACACAAAACATCATTACCTCACAGTTTCCTCATTGACACAGTCTGTAAACATAAAGCGATTTGGTCATCCTTTAGCACTGCTTTCTAAATAATGCACAACACTGTGAAAAACATGTCAAAGTAAGAACATTTGATGCAGACTTTGGCTGGGTCAAGTCAAGTTTAGAAGAATAAAGAAATGTTATACAGAGTCAACAGGGACAGTTGACGTCGAATTTGGCATATTTCAGTAGCGACGGTTTGGAAGAGTTACCGCAGATCTGGACAGCATTGAGTTGTGGTGCACTTGATGAAATGAGAGAAAAATAAAGATGATGTAGTAAACCCGTGGAGGAGAGGTGAGGTGAGGGTTTGGGGCGATGATGATGACAGATAAAACATCACAGAAAGACAGACTTGAAGAGCTTTTGACAGGCTGCGAGTCGCTTTAATATGTTGAAAGTCTTCATATAAGTCTCACTGTTAGTCAAACCAAAACACATTTCTTCTTTGTAGAACTGGATGGAAACTTTCACTTCATTTATAGCCTTTTATTGATGCACTTTAATTGAGAAAGGACAGGAAGTGAACCGTAGAAGAGGGAGAATGTGATCTGAAATACTGCAGATGGAAATATTAATGTTTTTAATATTTTAATGTTAATGTTAATGTTTTTTTTTAGCTATATGGATATATGAATTGTTATAGCCGACTGTTAAGCAGCACTAAAGTACAAAAGGGAATCCCAGCACATCATTTATCTATGTAATGTATAGTATCACTGTAAAAAATTATTTTCAAGATTTGTTATCACAATATATTTTCTTTTGTCAAATCAACTTAATAATTTATTTAGTTGAGATAACTTATTATTTTGAGTTTCTGATGATTAAATTAATCTCCTTCATTGCATTAACTCACTTTTTCCAGTTTAATGAACTTACAATTTTAAGGCAACCCAAATTACTTACTTTTTTAAGTTAAACAAACAATTTTTTTACTATAGTAATCACATTTTTTTAAATCAACTTCAATAATTTATTTAGTTCAGATAACATATAATTTTGAGTTTCTGATGATTAAATCATTCTCCTTCATTGTATTAACTCACTTTTTCCAGTTCAATGTACTTAAATTTTTAAGGCAACCAGGTTACTTACTTTAAGTTAAACCAACAATATTTTTTTACAGTGCATATTGAGACCCATTATTAATAAAATTGTTGTTTATTTGTTTAGAGATCAAATTTTTGAATTTGGAAAAAAATATAGGATAGAATTAAGACCCAAAGATCCAAGACCAAAGTGAGTGCTTTTTTTGTGTTTTCTTAGTTAAATACAAATTGTTTCATTACAAATTACATTATTAGAATATACTTGAGTGAACAATCTGAGTGAAAAGTTATTGGTAACGCTTCCTTTTACAGTCCAGTTACCCATGTAAATACTATGTACTTATTTTAGAAACTAACTAGTACTAACCCTGAACCTACCCCTAAACCTACCCCTGTTCCATGCATGTACTAACCTTAAATTAGCCAGTACTTTCTAGGTAAGTACACTGTAAGTACACTGTAAGTAAAAGGAAGCCTTACCAAGTTATGAATGTGAATTTCGACATAGTAGGTCACACATATATTTACATTTACTAACATATAAATACAAGAGAATCTTAAATGTTTTGTCTTCGTTTTGTGTATTTTGTTTAAAATGTTTTTGGATAAAAGTAAAAATTGAAGAAGTGGCTCCTTGTATCGATATTATTCAAAGTTCTTTATCGATTTTACGTAACATCACAAAACCATATACAAAACTTTTTTTTTCAAAACTTTCATAAAAGGTTTTTTGACGAACTTAAAAATAAGGGTTTGATTTCATTGAAAGTCCCTGTGTAGTCAATAAGTTTATCCCTTAAAACTCATCTTCGATCACCAAAATACATACGTTTTTTTCCTTGAGTGTAACTCGACACCCTTGCCTGAATTCAGGTATACACGGTTCCATGAACATGTAAATTATCCCCGCCTCCACGGACTCACTCAGCTCACTGGTTGACAATCACACGTTGATCTGATTGGTTAAAAGGTAGTTTGTGACGTCAGAAACGCCAGCGATTTCAGAATCGTGTTTTTGGTTCTCTGCAGTTTTTTTAAGCAGAAAATACTCAGCAATGCTGTCGACTTATGAATTTACACATGATCATTTGTCTTCAAGCATATTAAAAACAACACACATACATACACTTGATATTCTCCACAGGGAGACTTTAAAGCTACACTGTGTGATTTTTACCCCATCTAGCGGTGAAAAGGTCCATCCAGTGAATATTAGTTTCTGTTCCTCTCAATTCCGATTTCGTTTTAACTCCTACGGTGGCCAATGTAGTCCAAGATTAACATGGCTTCCAGTTTGACCTCGTCCATGAGTGTTAACTTAAACGTAAACGCGAAAGGCGAAGCTTGAATTAACGGGTATGTCCCTCTTTGGCTAATGTACTTTCAAGATGGAGGGGCAACATGGCGATCAGACATTAGAACCCCTTACCCGTATGTATTTTCAATGACATGTTATACACTCAGAGAATACTTTATTACTTGAACGAAGTAAATATACATTAATGAGCACATATATTTTTGAAAGAACTAAGTGTTTTTAGCTAAAAGAGTTACACAGTGTAGCTTTAACTTATTGTATTCCACTCAGAATCTATTCAGAAAGTGTAATTTCTTCATTTTAGTTGCACAGCCCTGTGATTATCTACACTTTTGCATGAACGAGAGAGAAAGGAAGGCGATATATTTCAAAGGAAGAGTGCAGGAAGATTGATAGATAGAGGGAGTGAGAGGAGGTCATGTTGTTTGTTTTCATTTGCAAAGGTATAAAATATGATGCAGGCTGACAGATTGCTCCAGCAGAAAATGGAAGGGAAAGTTTTCGTCTTTCAGCCAACCACAAAAGCACCCGCCTCCTCTCCCTCGCTCTCCCTCCCTCGCCCAGTGTTGTGGGCTGAGCTAAAGCTGAGGCGGGTGAGGGTTGTGGAGACTCATGTTAGCTGACACTTGAGAGTCCTGACAGTTTGATAAAGCTCATGAACTCAGACAGCAGAGAGGTGATGATCACTGCAGACCAGCGCTGGAGCCGTTTGACTCGACGGAGAGAACACAACACAGCAGATCCCGTTACCGAGAGAAAACCAGTTGGCTAGAGTGACGGCTACACCTGAAACAGAAGTCTCAAGTGCTCGAGACTTTCTATTGTGATTGATCGCGCTGGGCAGCCGTGTCAGACGGACTGTGTTTGAGCTGTTGGTCATCGTCTGCTGGATCCGCAGCGTGAGACTCGGCGTTTGAGTTGCTGTTGAAGACTGGACGTGATGTTTGACTGTGTGGAGGCTCTCGGGGTCGGGGCCAGACCCCTGTTCGACGTGAGCGCTCAGAGTTCATGCATGCTCAGGAAAGCCAGCTCCTTCTTCCCTGCACTCGAGTCCTTCTCATGGAGCAACAGCACGAGCCTGCAGTGTAAGTGGGATGAGTCTGCACGTGTTTGTGTGTGTGTGTTCTCTCCAGCAGGAGTCTGAGCGAGTGTGTGTGTGCTCAGCATCTTGTCATGTGCTAACTGGCTTAAATGGTACTTTTGTTCCAAATTTTCCGATGATGATAACATGCTGATACTTTTGCATAATATCAATATTTCTGAATACTGTCATTGCGATAGATGCTTAGTAATTAGTGGCGATAATGACAAGTTATAAGCAGTCGTTGTCTTATAAGTGACGTTATAGTGGTGTTGCAAGTTGGGAAACATTTGAAGCACATTTCAGTTCTGTAGCTAAATGTTTCATATTTGGTTGAAACAGTCAAAAATGAACATAAATACAGGCCTAGGGCATTTAAACGCAGTATAACCTTTATTTGTGTGCAGAAAAAGGTGGCAAAACTATGACACATAAAATATATCATTATCCATATATATTATTGATATATTTATTGTATATGGTAATGAAATAAAACATACAAAAATGAATAATGCACACACTCTAGTTTTAAATAATGCACAGAAATAATGCACATTGTAATGTATTATGTCTTTTCATAAATAATTGCAAGTTAAAATGCATATATTTGCATTTCTTGTTACATCTGAAATTTGTTTGTCGTATTTTAGTACATAATACTTTCTAAATGTGAATCAATAAGTATTATAATGTATTATAAATGTGGTTACAATAATTCATTATACCATACAATGCTTTATAAGGTGTATTACAAAGTACAATTAATTAATTAAAACACTTTTCTAATGCATTATATATACAGGTATATATATATATATATATATATATATATATATATATATATATATAATGTATATATGTATATGTGTGTGTGTATGCACACAGGCTTTAAGTTAAGTAATCTCTCTGTGTGTGTGTGTTTGCTCAGAGTCTCTGGCATCATTTTGACCTTAATGGATGTCTTTAATTATTTAATTATGAATACAATGAACTCAATTAAAGGATTAGGGAGCCCGATGGGACAGAAACCAGGAGAGAATGGGAGGATTAGCGGTTTTTCTGCTTCACTTTTGCCTCTTGATCATCACAGGAAAATCCTTTGGCAAGTTCATTCAATATGGAAATGCTGACCACATTTATAATGTTATTTGAATGCCACTTAATAAGATCCAAGTTATTTAGTTGATAGTAAATATCTGAACTGAAATGTGACCGTGAGTAAGAGTTGTGATTATCTTAGAGCACATGAAAATATTCAGTGTCCTTCATGTTTTTGTCCGATGAATGAAGAAATAAGTCCTTGACTCTTGCAATATCTGTCGTCATGTTTAAAGCACACTCAGGGAACTAGAAGGAAAAATACAGAAACGAGTCGTATATGAATCACAGCCCATGTGTCTGTGTCTGTGTCTTATTGTATGTGCGCGTGAGTGGATTTCACACGGTCCTGCTGGAATTTGCCTCTATGCCGTAATGCCATTTTATAGCCAGACTGACTGCTTGAAAGAACATCGCACCCCACAACAAGGCCCACCTCACAATGAACCTTTTACAATAGTCTGAAGTGTCTTCTCACCGTCCGAGGAGCTGTCCTACTTCTCCATCTAAACTTGAACTTGTTCGCTTTTGCTAGTTCATTACCCTTTGTAGGGATGCATGATATATCGGCGATACACATCATTATCGGCCGATATATGTTCATTACCCTTAGTAGGGATGCATGATATATCGGCGATACACATCATTATCGGCCGATATATGTTCATTACCCTTAGTAGGGATGCATGATATATCGGCGAAACATATCATATCGGCCGATATATGTTCATTACCCTTAGTAGGGATGCATGATATATCGGCAATACATATCATATCGGCCGATATATGTTCATTACCCTTAGTAGGGATGCATTATATATCGGCGATACATATCATATCGGCCGATATATGTTCATTACCCTTAGTAAGGATTCATGATATATCGGCAATACACATCATTATCGGCCGATATATGTTCATTTTTAATGAATCGGCCCAATAAGAATCGGCCCATAAAGTTATCGGCCCAATAAGGAAATCTGGCCGATATTAACGCCGATAAATAATAGATTATTTCCTTCAGCTGAGACGCTTCAGATGCACACTGTTCACTATGATGGTTTTAAATTGCTTGAATGATTGGAATCACTTCAGAAAAGGAAAATACAGTAAAATGCTGTCATATTGGCTACACACGTGAGAACATTATAATTGTGTGCTTGGGACAAGGCTTTAAATGGTGAGACTTATTTTTTTGTAATCAGGCTCTCGGCCAATATATTGGTTATCTGGTTTTTAAAATATAATGAATTATCGGTTATCGGTATCAGCCAATTTTTGGATATCGGTGCATCCCTAAAGGCCCTTGCACACTGAAATTCACGTCCGAAATTTTCGCACGTTAAAAAATAAATACGACCTCACATTATTTCAATCATGCTTGCACACTGCCTCCAAAAATTTCGTCCGTCATAAAAAAATCGGATTGGGTTTGATTTTCTGCGTTTTTCGCATCCGTAGCAAGCAGTTTGATTGGTTTTTAAATGGAGTTTTGGCAGTTCAGGGCCACTGAATCACTGAATATGAACTTTCGGACTCAGTGTGCAATGGCCTTAACCCGATCTGTTGATGTAGAAAAGTTGTTAATATCTCTTTCTAGTCTGCATGCTTCAGTTGATACAATAGCGTTTAGTTTCCTCTTTTGTCTGGTGGTAATGGCTGGATGTTTTGTAGACCTTCACATCAGAACCCTTCAAGGCCAAAGCTTTGTTACTATGCAAAGTGATTTACTTCAACACAGTATGGTTTGCTAACACTGCTGAACTAACACGGATGCATGGGGATTCTGCATCGTATACTCTTTGACCACAATTAAACAAATTGTGAAGTTTTGTCAGGCTGAAGTTCATGCCTGAAGTTCAGTTCTCGTCTGATTCTCTGGTGGATGTTGGGTTCTGGTCAGGGATCAGTTGTTTTAGTCTTTCGGTTGTGTGGGGGGTAATAATGTGAAGGTGGCTGGGGAGGGGGTGGCCAAATGTTGGTTCAGCTTCATCCTGAAAAGGCTAAATAAAAAGGGTCAGTTTATGAGGTACTATAAAGAAGAAAGCTTTGTATGCATGCAGTTGAATAAAAGGGGCAATCCAAGTTTAACAACTTTGCTTCTAAAAAGACAGCTCCTGTTTTACCAGTCTGCCTTCATCCCAACAGGACATGTGTTGCTCCATGTGTGCAGGAGATGCTGGTTGAACAAAATGTCTTTTAATGCGTCAATGTCTGTTTTCACTGTTTCCTTTCTGGGTCATTTCATTTCAAGTGCTCCAAAAATGGTAAACTTAGTTGCTTGGATTACCGTTTATGTATTGGTGTTATAAAACCACTATTTTTATTTTATTTTTTAATCCTGAGCTACAATATAGAGATTTGTGTAAGCATCTAAATAGCCGAGAGTTTGCCATGACACAAAGATGGCTTAAAATAATCACACAAAAAAATAACCTTTAGACCACTTGAGATGAATTGTCAACCAAATAATGAAGTCCATAGAAAAGAGATCTGCATATGCAAATGTCTCACAAAAATCCTTTTAATTAATAATAGCCACAGAGTGATAAATTCAGATCAGTCAGGACTTGCCGGTTAAATCATTCAAACATGTTGACATATTTATCAAAAATGATCAGTAATGGCTTTATACACTCACCATTAGGAACACCTGTTAAATTTTTCATTAATGCAATTATCTAATCAACCAATCACATGGCAGTTGCTTCAATGCATTTAGGGGTGTGGTCCTGGTCAAGACAATCTCCTGAACTCCAAACTAAATGTCAGAATGGGAAAGAAAGGTGATTTAAGCAATTTTGAGTGTAGCATGGTTGTTGGTGCCAGACGGGCCAGTCTGAGTATTTCACAATCTGCTCAGTTACTGGGATTTTTACACACGACCATTGCTAGGGTTTACAAAGAATGGTGTGAAAAGGGAAAAACATCCAGTATGCGGCAGTCCTGTGGGCGAAAATACCTTGTTGATGCTAGAGGTCAGAGGAGAATGGGCCGACTGATTCAAGCTGATAGAAGAGCAACTTTGACTGAAATAACCACTCGTTACAACCGAGGTATGCAGCAAAACATTTGTGAAGCCACAACACGCACAACCTTGAGGCGGATGTGCTACAACAGCAGAAGACCCCACCGGGTACCACTCATCTCCACTACAAATAGGATAAAGAGGCTACAATTTGCAAGAGCTTCACCAAAATTGGACAGTTGAAGACTGGAAAAATGTTGCCTGGTCTGATGAGTCTCGATTTCTGTTGAGACATTCAGATGGTAGAGTCAGAATTTGGCGTAAACAGAATGAGAACATGGATCCATCATGCCTTGTTACCACTGTGCAGGCTGGTGGTGGTGGTGTAATGGTGTGGTTTTCTTGGCATACTTTAGGCCACTTAGTGCCAATTGGGCATCGTTTAAATGCCACGGCCTACCTGAGCATTGTTTCTGACCATGTCCATCCCTTTATGGCCACCATGTCCCCATCCTCTGATGGCTACTTCCAGCAGGATAATGCACCATGTCACAAAGCTCAAATAATTTCAAATTGGTTTCTTGAACATGACATGAGTTCACTACTAAAATGGCCCCACAGTCACCAGATCTCAACCCAATAGAGCATCTTTGGGATGTGGTGGAACGGGAGCTTCATGCCCTGGATGTGCATCCCACAAATCTCCATCAACTGCAAGATGCTATCCTATCAATATGGACCAATATTTCTAAAGAATGCTTTTAGCACCTCGTTGAATCAATGCCACGTAGAATTTACGACAGTTCTGAAGGCGAAAGGGGGTTAAACACAGTATTAGTATGGTGTTCCTAATAATCTTTTAGGTGAGTGTATATGGGTTACATAAGAGATTTAAATATGTGTGTAGCAGATTAGGTCTAACAGGCCACTTTATTTATTTATTTCCTCTTTTTCATTTGTAAAAAAAAATCATATATTTAAACTTAAAATTTTAAGTATAATCAACATAGTAGTTATATATTAAGCTGATTGTTTAATCTTGTATAGCTTATTTGAAATTGCTTAAATTTTTTCGATAAATTACAGTTTGACATACCGATTTTTATTACAGTATCTGCAATACACTAAAAAATCCCCTAATTTAACTTAAAACCTTTTAGTATAATTGAATTGTCCATACAATCATTTCATCTCATTTAAAAAGAAAAAAAGAAAAATTATGTTTATGTATATATATATATATATATATATATATATATATATATATATATATAATTTTTAATGAGATGAAATCACTTGTTTAATTGCTTATATATATATATATATATATATATCATATATATATATATATATATATATATATATATATATATATATATATATATATAAATAATACATATGAACAACATATGTTGTCATGATTTTTCCCCAGTGTATTAATATCCATCTATACTGGTGCTCAGTTCTGGTCACATGCAGACAGCACAACAGGTCATGTGCATTAGTGCATGTTTAGCATGTAGTTTCAGCACAGGTGCTGGTGTGACTTCAGAGCACAGCTTGTTACAGGATTAAATGAGCTTTTGTCTCTCCAAAGACTGTGGCCTTTGTTATGAGTATCTCCTGTGAATGTGAGAACAAGAACCGGCTAGTCCACAGGCATGAGCATTATGTGTTCTGAAATATTTAAGGGTGTTATTTTCAAAATGGTGACATGCCAGGGACAGGGAAAAGCCTGTGTGCATGTGTGTGAGTTCACAAAGACATGCAAATAAATCATCCATAAATATGAATGTGTGTATGTGTGTGTGTTGCGCTGTGGTCATCGGTTCAGGGTGTTTCCCTGTATGTGGCCAGAGATGCTGTGAGAGACTCCAGCGCTAGAGAACTCTGATCTAAACCCCTAAAACAATCTTATGCCAGGGTTTATTACAAAAGAATATCTAAGCACACACACATAGTGATTATTATGAGTAATAATAAATTAATGACAGTATTAATATTTCAAATATGCATGAAAGTAATTTCGCAGAGACGTTTATGCAGTCATTTACATTTTGTAAAGTGTCTTGCAGATCTTTAAAGAGATCTGCAAGTAATACGAACAAATTATGTTTATGTAAATGAATGTGAGACTTGATTGCTGCTGCATTTCCCATAGTATGTTTGTTAAAATAATACGCTGTTACACTATTATAACTATTAAGGATTAGGAAATCAAATGAGGTTTTAATGCCTCAATCCCATATCAAATTCTCAGAGGCGTCCAAGCGGTTTTGGAAGTGAACCTGAATTGACCCAACCTGTTAAATTTCTCAGCAACGCTTCAAGTCGAATGTTGGTGAGATGTTCACAAAATCTAACAACATGCAGAAAGCCTGTAAAAGCCACTGTGTCAGCATTTAACTAAAAAAAGACTTGTCTTTACCAATGTATTTTTTTCTTGGGAAGAAGTACAGTTTAATATTTGCTGTATTCTAATACTGAAGTTTTCTTCATTCCTATATCACATCAGTTCCCTTTAAAATCTGTTTATGCACTATTTGTTTTCTCTCCGTAATGGAATTCAGAACATCAAGAGTTTCATGAACGCCTTTTGTAGTTTTTTGCGACTCAATCATGCACTTCAATCCATCCACACATACAGCACAACCACGCAGAAGCAATGAAAGAGCCATTCATCTCTGCCCTCAGTCTGCAAACCATTATGTGTGTGTTTGGATCCAGAATATGACAAATCTATGAGCCATTTTGCTGTAAAAACAACATCCTTTTTCTGTGCCAGTGCATTCATTATGACATGAGGAACACTTTATTACAGTCCTGATCTGCATGCACATACTATGTTATTTTAATAACTGGGTATTAACTTAACCGATGTAGTTACCATTACTCATAGCCTGAGTACTCTATTTACACTGATAAACAAAAGAGAGGATAAGATGAACTGAGAAATAAATTACAAAGAAAAGATAACTTAGTGAAGTTCATCAGGAACATAAAACACACTTTTATTCTGTTCATCGCCTGCTGGAACAACTAGGCCATTTATACATATGTGCAATGTGTACACACACATATTTGTATGTTTGGATAGACACTGAAGCAACCTTTGTACAAATATAGTCAAATATTAATCGAATTCATTAAATAATAATAAAACATTATAAATGTAATATTGTTGAGCAGATGTTGCAGAACCAGTTTACTTAAGTGGACGAGGAAGACATTCCCGTTTACACCTGGTGTTTTAATTAGTCCGTAATTTAACTTCTGAAAAGTTGTTTAACAAAGTTGAAATCCTGTCTGGCTAGCGCGTTTCCTACAATGTTCACGCATTCAGTCAGTAGGCGGAATGAATAGGCGTTTCCTGCTGTTCGAACGCATTTGACTACATGTGCATCGACAATATGAAAGTAATCTGATCGAATGTGTTTTCGACTACCTCTGGAAGTGTTTGAAATTGAACAAGCTCAAAATTTTTTACACCTGTTGTCATCCACTTGTAATGCGATCGACACAAAACGCACCTTAAAGGGGACCCATAACGCCCCTTTTCACAGATGTAAAATAAGTCTCTGATCTCCCCAGAGTGTGTATGTGAAGTTTCAGCTCAAAATACCCCACAGATATATTTTAAAGTATGTAAAAATTGTCACTTTTTGAGGTGAGCAAAAAAGCTTTGTTTTTGTGTCTGTCTCTTTAAATGCAAATGAGATGCTGCTCCGGCACAGCAGGGCGGAGCTTCAAGAGCTTGTGTTTGCATGTGTGTGTGTGTTAGCAGCTCCGACTACCTGACCCAGACACATGCTGCGTCCCAATTCGCCTACTTATACTACCGCCCTAAAAGTATGTACTCTTTTTGTGAAGAAAAAGTCTGTGCTTTTGATGTCAGCAAAGAGTAGGCAAGCTTTGGGACATACTATCACGTCATCTTTAACGGACGGCTCTGTCGCGTGCTGCGTGCAGTCCTGTCACCATAAACTGCCCTGTCAATCATCTTGTCACAGTTAAAATCCTCCATTCTATCTAATTTAATTTCCTACCGTTTCAGAGCACGTTCATCTGCCAGTCGTGGGTCTTTCCTGCAGATACTCTCCTTGTGTTTGCAATTTGAATATAATGATGCATTTAAAAAGTAATGGCTAAACGTGTTCTTTACAAAAAGTTCACAATGCTGCTGCATATGCAATATAATGTGGACAACATTAAATAAATTCATTTCGTACGGTTAGATACTGATAATTAATCACTCAAATCTGTTTATCTAAACCTCTCTACACAGCCGCGGGACCAGCGCGGGACTCGCGCGCCTCCGTGTCTGTAGTTTTTTAACACTTTTACTCGTGTTTGTAGTTCTAACCGAATCCTCGTCCACGCGCAATGGTTTGTGGGCAATATCAGCCGTTAGAGTGTGCACCGATCTACACTTCGGATTCTGACCGGAAATAGTAGACCATTCCGGGTATCCTTGAAACACTCATTTCAACATACTACGGTTTGGGACGTACTAATTTTATTTTAGAATACTATTTAGGACGGATAGTATGCGAACTGGGACGCAGCAACACACTCAGGGCGGACTTAACCATTAGGCAAAGGTCGGCAACTGCTTTAGGCCCCGAGCTACCTAGGGGCCCCCAAAATGTCCCATTAAAATTATGCTTAAGTTGTTTGTTTTTTCCTTTTGGCAAATTATATATTTCTAAAAAACACATTTAAAATCATTAGTGTCGCAGACAGAAGCCCCCCCCCCCCCACCTCAACTCACTGCATTGGACTATTCCATGATCTCATTTGACTTTCTGCGTGTGAAAGTGACAAGGCTGTAATGCGCCAAAAAAACTGACGGAAGAAAGAAGTGACGGGCAGAGTTTAAAGAGTAGTAGACAGAGTAAAAATGAAGCAAATCTACAGCTAACAACTTACTCAAGCGGTGCTGAAAAAGCAGGACGCGGGAGGAAAGCAAAACGTTTTCAGCAAAATTGCAGAAGGTAACAAACTTTTGTGTGATACCCGCTGACAATGACAACAATGCTAACAATATGTTAGAAGTCCATGGCCGTAGCCAGCTATGAAGTCACCGAAGTCCGGACCTCTTTTTTACATTCAAAAATAAAATGTCAAGCTCTTTGAAATGATTAATCAGCTGTTTAAAGAGTGCGGTGCATGAGAGCGCGTTGTGAGTGAGGCGCGGGTACAGTCTCCGTGTTGCCAGATCCACCTAATGGAAAGGTGCAGTAGTCTTCTGGACCTGTTTTTCTGGTTTAATGTGACACTTTAGGAAATTATAAAGTGGAAAGTTATATGTTAGGCTTAGTGATATATTAATCTTATTTTCAAAACACAAGCTTTGAACTTATTTCGGATTATTATTATTAATTTGTTTTGTTTTTCGTAGCAATATCTGGCAACATTTTACTGTCGGCATTAATATAAAAAAAAGCTTATGGACAAACTGTAATTGCATAAAGTTACCACATTCGGTAAGACCAACGCAATGATCGTCATGATTATCTGGAAGAAATTTATAACACTATCAAAAACTATAGCATAATATACAGATCTGTATGGATGAAATTTGCCAAATAACTTACTGGCCAGCTGGAAGACGTCTCATGCTGTTTAGTTAACCTTTCACAAAGTCATCATAAAAAACATTAAATAAAGCAGTGTTTCTAGACTAGCAATCTATTCAGTCAGCATATTTGTGTTTTGATCTGTGCGAATTACAGAAATATTATATAAGACTTGTTAGACCTATTTTTTCTATATTTCTTTGCGCAAAACTCTCCAGAAAGTGCCATTTAATGGTTTATTTTTCAAAAAAAAATGTTTTAACTTTTTTCGTTCTCTTTTGAAGATCGGATGGGGGCCCCATACTACCTTCGCCTAGGGCCCCCAATTTGCTAAATTGGCCACTGCACACACTGATGTGATGCTGATACTTGCTGATGTAGAGTCAACTATCTTCTAGTCATTGATTAGCATATTCTGTCATGATAATCTATAAATCGCATTCAGGGGGCGGGGTTTATGTAAATTTTACGGTTTGTGATGTCACTTGCTCATTGTAGTCCCTACCAGCCGTTTGCTGTAGTCCTTAAAAGCAATTTCTTTAAAGGCAAATATCTTCCTTTGCTTTGAACTCTGAGCATTGTAACTTTGCAGATGATGTTTATGCTCAATCGGCAACATTACACACTAACTACAGTTAATAAAGTGAAATCATAATCAACAACCCCTTTAATAGCAGTGTAAACAGGAGCTCACAGAGACTGCATCACCTGATAGTGATGCTGAGTTTGCTGAAAGACATGGATGTTATCAGTGTTTCGGTCAGCTCTTCACTGAATCCGAGCCAACAGAGAGCTTTGATTGTCATGCTGAAGCCCTCGACTTCTTTACTGATAAAACCTGCATCACCTTTCACTGAGTCTGTTGCCTAAACAGTGTAGACATACAGTAATCTGCAGAAATGTGGACTGAGACCACTTACAATACAAACATAACAAAGAAATCATTTTCTTTGTGTGTAATTCAGTGCTTTAAAGCGCCCCTATTATGCATTTTCTAGAATTACCTTTCACAGAGTGTGTAATAGAGCTGTTTGTGACTGTAAAACATCTGCAAAGATCAAAGTGCAGATAAATGGAAGTGTTATGAAAAAACTGATTCTGAACTGAAACGTGTCGTTAGTATAGAGCATCACAGTCCCGCCCACAGCCGGTGCCGGAAGTAAGAATTCAATACAATTTCTCCATTGACATTTAAGATATAAGGGTCATTCCAGAATTGGAGGACATTTAGGCATCCGTAATTTTGAAAAATTGACCCTTTATTTTTCTCTTTTTGTTATGTATTTCATAAAAACAGGCAATATACAATTAAATAATTTGATTTGTCCAGCTCAGACAATAATGGCAAACTTTTTATAGTACTTTTTTTTTGTGCTTAGTGCAACCCTGTTACCAATACTCAGGAACCTGAAAAAAAATTATATTTATTGATCTAAAATAAATTTCTATGTATATTAATCCTTTAAACTAAAATAAAGACAATAGCTCAAGCCCCTGTGAGATAAAAAAGTAATTTATGGTGATTTTAATAAAAATTATATGGTAACAGGGTTGAAATTTAGGTAACAGGGTTGCAAAAAGCTACGGGGGTTGGATAGATATATTACTTTTGATTAAAGATCAGGTCAACAATGTGGCAAATGATCAGGAACACGGGAACATTGTTAAATAAAATTTAACATCTTATAACAGTCCATCCGTTGGTCTGTGTCAGTTCGTCTGGTGATTATGGTAACAGGGTTGTGAGTAACAGGGTTGCAAATGAATGCTAATGTTGGCTTTTTCTCATGAATAAAAGCTAGCTATTTAGCTAGCTCATACTGTCCTTTTTAGGACAAACTTACTCATGTAAAAAAAAGAAAACCTTTAAATACATTTTTTCTTATTCTGATAATAAGAGTAACAGGGTTGCATTGGTTAGAGTGACACATTTAATCAATGCTAAAAGTTGTATAATAATATGAAAAATCGAAAAGAGAACATACCTTTCCTCTACCCATTCTGGCAGCAAACTGCTTAGTGGTGTAATTTCCTGTGAATCATGTCACTCATTGTTTTTTTTTTTTTCTTCTTCTACCAGGCTAAATATGTTTCGGTAACAGGGTTGCATACGTTGTGGGACATAACTTTATTGCAACATTTCTATTATTTGAAACATTTCTATCATTTCAAAAATTGGTTTAACAATAAAAAGAGAGCATATATAAACAAAATCATACAGAAAAAGCATATTTAAAATGTATTTTAACAGTTGTATTTAACATTCAATCTGGTCATCTAGAAGGTGGGACAAGAGAACAATGGCACTTAAGTCGGTACTAGAGAAAAAAATCTTCAAGTCTATTTATATTTAGTCTTAGGACAAATGTTTTTTACACATTAATTGCATTTTTTGTATATTATACATAGATTATTTCAAATTTCATAGGTGGGACATGAAATCTGTATCTGAGACTGGAAGAGTTTGGGATGAGATTGAAACGGTAAAACTCGACACTATCGTCACTGTTCGTATCACTGAGTATCAAGAGCTGAGGAAGATCCAGAGCTGAAATTCATATATGCTAATGAGTGTTTGATTTCTGTTCACAGTCGACCAATCACAACAGACTGGGCCATCTGAGAGACTGAATCATTGATGAACTGTTTCAGACACTGAGAGAAAAGAGCTGATGCTGCAGTGGATATTATGAGGAAATTAAACTGTTTTTGAGCTTGGATACGTGTAAACCTGGTGTAGGAACAAACAAACAAAAATCTTTAAAAATAGCATAATTGGGGCTATATTTATGGAAGTCTATTTTAGTTTGTTCTGAAATCTGATTATGCAGTCAAGTGTCAATTCAGACAATAAAAAAATATTTTATTTAACTGTTTCTTACAATACAAAATGTTGCACCTGCTTTACTTCAGAATCGACCACTTCATGTATTCTCCACTAGTCATGTCAAATATAGCAAAGAGAGAAAATGGAATGGGAACAGAATAGCATTCCTTCTTTCTTCCCCTTTATGTCTGTCAGTCATTCCTCTGGTGGCGCCAGGTTTCCACTTCTCCAGCACAAAAGAGGCTGATGTTTTCAGAACCGCTCTGTGTCACTCAAGCATTGCTGCCATATAAACACATAAAGCCAATTCAGACCAAGTTACTACATAAACACAGTGATCAGGTTGCGTTCTCACCCACTCACTCGCCCATCACCCCGACCTTGTGTTTCACAGAACATTATGTGCAAGAACTACGTCTATCAGCATTCCAGAGACCTAGAAGTTCTTGCATGACAGAACCACACAAAATCCAAAGAAAAAACTAAACACAGCAACACACAATCCTATTACCTACTGCATAATGCACAATAACATGCACATGCATCAGACTGATGTCTTTTCCAGCTTTATGAGTACTGCTTTTTTAAGATGGTGTGTCAAGTTAAAATTAGTTAAATGCGTTCTGTTCCATTGCGTCTGTTTGTGAACACAAGGATGTCCTGTGTGAACACACTTGTATGGTAAGAAAAAAATGTTCTACAAGTTACACAATAGACTATTATACTTAATAATAAGTCAATAAGCAGGTCATATTTAACGAGACTAGGAATAGGCCTGTTCAGTTTTTTGCTCACTGGAATTTTCAGTTTTTCACCAACTACATTTTGTGGCTTATTTATGAAACAGAACAGAATGAAATGTGTATTCTTGCGTACACATTTTTAAAAGTTTGGGATTTTGAATGACGTTTCAACAAGGCTGATTTATTTGATCATACAGTAAAACGGTAATATTTTTGAAATATTATTACTAATTAAAATAACTGTTTTCTATGTGCATATTTTGTAAAATGTCATTTATTTCCTGCTTTAATATTCGTAGTTGAATTTTCAACATAATTACTCCAGTCTTCAGTGTCACATGATCCTTCAGAAATCACTCGATTATGATCATTTGATGCTCAAGAAAATGTATGATTATTATTAATGTTGAAAACAGCTGTGCCATGAAAACCATTACACTTTTTCAGGATTCTCTGATGAATAGAAAGTTCAGCATTTATTAGATTTTTTTAGATGTATAAAAGTATTTACTGTCTTTTTTCAAGACTGTTCTCGTGAAATGGCTTATGTATGACTCGCCGATTCGTATTTCCATTTTTGGTGTGCTATTAACACGCATAATCGCTTTTCAGCGTGTTTATGAATGCCGTTGACTTAATGTTACATTACTGTATATATAAATCTATGACCTACCTCAACCTCGTCCCTAAACCTACCCGTCACTGGGGTTAATATGATTTACGAGTCTTCCCAACCATCCTAGGAAAAAAATATTGCTCCTGAGATGTAAGATCTACGCTTTGCTTCGTTTCGCTCTGACATTTAACGGCATGTACACAGCACGAATAGCCTCTATCAAATATGTATAGATACACGCCTCTTGACTTGTGGTCAAAGTGGTGTGTAGGTTTATGCAAAAGTCATCATGCCATGTTGCACTTTTGATCAATTGAATGTATCCTTGCTGAATAAATGTATGCATTTATTTTAAATGGTAGTGTAAAGGCCCATACACTCCAGGGCAAATATTAGCGCAGTTATTCGTCAGCGTTTTCAACGCTTGTTTTTTTGTTCACACCCAAGCGATTTTAACTGATGATGAGCTGAGAGAACATGCTAATTCATTTCCTGACATTAGATGGCGCAATTTGCTCTGCAATACCACTCCATTACATTTCTCTTTTATCAAGATGTTTGTAGTCCTGTCACGTTTGTCATGTAGTTCTTTATGTTCCGAACACCAACGAGAACAGCAGCTCTACATTCATCTTTCCTCGTCTTATTTCTTCCTGGCTGTGTAGACGGCGACGCTACTTGGCGTAAATCTTCTTCGCCATTGCATATGTGTGCACAGCAAGACCGTTTTGTGTTTGAGCGCCCCAAGTTTTGTTTTACTGTAACTTCAGAAGCTCCAAACACGTGAGCAAAGCACCAATCTCATTGGTCAGATAGTTTTTGGCGCAACGCGCAACCTGAAAAAAACTAACCCGAGGCGTGCCGTTTTTACAGCATGGCGTTTTCACGTGTCGGTGTGCACACTCACATTGGCGCCCTTGTTTAGTCACGAGGCATTAAACGTTGGTGAATAACGCGCGCGAAATTCGTCCTCGGTGTAAACAGGCCTTGAGTAAATATCTATTAATGTATGCATCTGTCTAATAGTTCTATGAACAATTTACACGGTAATGTGCTTTTGCTTCATGAATTCAGTCCATTGAATGCACTCTTCTTCGTCTCACAGCTTCTCACAGCCAAATTAAAAATGGCGTATACCTGGAATAAGGTCCATTTATTTTGAATATCTCCTGTTAACAAAAAAAACTGGGTCATGACTTTGGAACGTTCTCTAGCACAGATTTCCATGCAGTTTGGAAACAAAATATCCTTTCATACAGCAGATTGCCAAATGTCAGATCATCAGTGTAGCATATTTGATCTCCGCTGAGGTCGCGGTTTCGATCATTGGCAGTATTTGTGTGACTCTCGGTTCACGTTCATGTCTCGAGAAGCCAAAGCCAAGGTCAAAGTGAAGCTCACCCTCTCTCACACATTCTTCATCCGTCTCCCCCAACCCCCTGCTTTTATGAGATTTCTCATCTATACCTTCTCTCATTTTGCTCTTGTTAAACGGTGCCCGTGGAGGGACAGAGGGAGGAGAAGAACGAGAGGCACATTTGGGGGATTCACTCCATTCAGTAGGAGGAATGGGCAATAAAATCTGCCCCGTTTTAGCTGTTTTTCTCACTTTTTACAAGTGGAGAGTGAGAGACAGCTGGTGCTGGTGTGAATGGCTGGCCAAGGTGACTCTGCCAATAAAGAGCCGGTCAGGCAAGCCTTGGGCTTCGGTCAGACCACAGACGGGCTTTACGGGGGATCTCGGAGACTGGACCTCTGGTAAAAAGCCAGTCATCCAGGCCGAAGGAATTTAGGGTCCAGGAAACAAGAGTGTGAGAGGGGAAAGGGTGTCTAAAGGGTGAAAGTTGAACCGAGTGACAGCGTGGACATACACAAACTATACAGCACTGGATTCACACGGTGGTGCTTTAAACTGGGCAAAGTGTGTTATGTTCGATGTTTGCGCCTGTATGGCTGCTTTCCAGGATGTTTCTGAAACTGACTGGTGCCATTTGGGCGCGTGACAGCGAGATGAACACATGCTGTGTTAGTCAAAGCATATTTATTCATCCAGTAACACTTTAAAAAGGGTTTCCATTGGTAACATTAACTAGCAATGAACAATAATTCTACAGCATTTCTTTATGCACTGTGAATAACAATTGTATTTTTATTGACCATAACATATTAGGGGTGTAACGGTAAAGAAGCCACAGTTCGATACAGCAGGAAAAGCTCATTCATCTGTCTTGTTAGTTCATTTTTCTCCACTCTCTTCTCATTTCTGGCACTCAATGTGCTCTCATAATATTTGTCTTTGAGCTCTGACCCTTGGACAGAGGCTTCCTAATGCATTTGACAACTTCATCCTTATTCTCTTATATTCTTGTTAAATTAAGGAGGACATATTATTGCCCTTTTATAAAGTCTTGATGTTGTTTTTGGGCTCTACTAAAACAGGTTTTCATGCTTGAATGTTCAAAAACCACATTATTTCCTAATATTCAACATTGTACATATTCTCTTCCTAGTCAGGGGTGTGTTTCCCAAAAGCATTTCGCTAGCCAACTATGGTCGCACGTTCCGTCGTTATCAGCAGTTCAACGACTCTGTTTCCCGACAACATATTTCCAACGAAACAGCTTCGCAAAGTTGTGTTTGGACAACGCATTCTCATCCTAGGGCGTCATATAGTGACGATTTTGACAATGCGCCCTTTAGCGTCAATATAACACACTTCGGTTATGGGTAGGTTTAGGTCTGGGGTAGGGTTAGGGTTTGACCACTAGGAGGCGCCTTCTGCCCCATATCTGTCTGCGTCTCAAATTGATGCTAAAGGGTGCCATGTGCGTTGGATGTATACGCATTGTCAAAAGCGTCAGTATATGATGCTTTGGGATAAGAGACGGGCTGGTTTGAGAACGGACAGCCGTGGTTAGAAGCAGTTTCTGAGTTTGCATGACAGACTTACATAGATCATGCTCTTGAGCAAAATCAGCTAGCTGACATTCAGTGCAATCGTATATACTACTTTTAGAATATAAACACATTTAAATGACATTCTTTAGTTTGTCAAGAGATTTAATGTGTCATTTTTTAAAACGTGCTCTAGTACATGGAAATAAAGCAAAATAAAAATAAAATAAAAACAGAAAAATTATAATTAGTCCTCAGATGCCATTTCTTTAATTTATAGCAAAAGTAAGGCTTTAATTTGATCTCAAACAGATTCATTAAATAAGTTATTACCTGCGTGACATCACAATACAATTTCGGAAAACAGCTCTTTGACTAGTTGGTTTCATCAATGACGCGTCTACTATGGTAGTTAAGCAGTGAGTTACGTTGTTGTACGGGAAACACAGAGGTTAGGTTCTGTCTCTATGAAGCCCCTCCTTCTGAAAAGCACACTGTGCTCTGATTGGTCGGCTGGAGCAGTGTGTTGTGATTGGTTGAGTGCTTCTGAGCGGTTTTGGGAGATGTCCCGCCCTTACTATAACCCCCAGGTTAACACACTACTAACTATCTGAGACATATATAGCAATATGTAAGTCCGTATATATATATATATATATATATATATATATATATATATATATATATATATTAGTGCTGTCAAACGATTAAAATATTTAATCACGATTAATCGCATTAATGTCATAGTTAACTCGCGATTAATCGCACATTTTTATCTATTCTTAATGTCTTTTGATTTCTTTTTGTTACATTTTTTCTCATTTTAATGCTCTTATCAACATGGAAAAGTGGATTGGCTTGTTTAGTGCAAATGTTTTTTTTAATTATTATTATTGAAAATAACATTGGAATAGTGTTCAATTTCACTCTAACATATATAGCCTAAATAATCTCTCACACAATGCAACACTGTCCATCAATAAAAGGGTGAAAGAAATACTGACGAGAGTCCTGATATTGAGAGGAGGTGGAGAATTTGCATCATCTGTGTTTGTGTGTGTGTGTTGCTTGGCCATCATCAAGTGGTGTTTCAGGCTGGACGTGCTGCGATGATGATAGCTCAGTTAGTAATGACAAAACATACAGATCGCTTTGGTCTTGTCAATGGGACAATTTGGCAACTTTTTAAAAGTAAACTTTACATTCAGAATCTCATTGGCATCCATTTCGGCGTCTCGCGCTCGTTCATCCACTCAAAACATAACGTTACTATTTGGCCGGCTCGCAAGCTGAAACGAGTGTGTGCGGCACAAAACGGTCCTCGCGCTGCGCTCTGAAACCCATTCATTTCAATTGCTTGCGCCGCGCGAGGGACGTTTCGTTGCTTCTTCGACCAAAGCGCAGCGGATCTAGCTAGACCGGAAACAAAACAACAGGCACGCGCAGCACACTCGTTTGGGCTTGCGAGCCGGCTTTGAGTGGATGGCGAGCGCGAGACGCTGAAATGGATCAGGACGCATGCCACGTCCTGTTGCAAAAGTATGTGAAAAAACTACAAAGTTTGCTAGGACAGAAAGACCGTTAAGTGACGCGATAAAAAAATTAACGCCGTTAAAATGGGTTTGCGTTAACACGCGTTAATGACCACGTTTAACTGCACAGCTCTGACGCGCGCGCGCGCGCGCGCAGTGTGTGTGTGTGTGTGTGTGTGTGTATATATATGAAAAGAGATTTGGGTATGCAAAAAGCCTCTAAAATTGCCATTTGAAATTTTCTTTTAAAATGACCATTTTATCAAGCTTGTATATTTAAGTTCAAGTAATTTCACTTAATGACAATTAATAGGTAATGTTCATTGCCATTTAAGTGAAATTACTGAACTTAAATATACAACTTGATGAAAATGATCATCTCAGAAGAAATTTTCAATGGCGACTAGAGGCTTTGCATCTGAAACTCTTCATATATATATATATATATATATATATATATATATATATATTTTTTTTTTTTTTTATTTATTTATTTATTTATTTATTTAAATGAGGAATATTGTTGGACTGTGTTCGCTCCCTCAGAAAAAAACCTTTCAGGTAGCTAACACTCTGTATAGAGAAGAATTTTAATCAGGTCCTTTTAATATTCTTTCAAAAAAGCCAACTCGCCTGAATTCAACTCATTATTTTTTGATGATGCACTAAATAATGTTATATAATCAAGAATGCACCATGAACTCACCAATCAAACATTTTTGAGGGTGAAAGTGGCTTTGTTGTTTATGTTTTGAAGAGAGGTATAGTGATGTTTGCCAGTTAAAATTAGCCTGTAGGGCTTGAGGATTTGAAAAACCAATAGAGATTCTTATCTTAGTCATCATCTCTAAATATATTTTCCTTTTTTTCCTGATGTCTGCAGCGGTGGAGACCCAGAGCACAAGCTCCAGAGGAGATGGTTCCCAGTTCTCCTTCTCCACCTCCTCCTCCTCGCATCTATAAACCCTGCTTTGTGTGCCAGGACAAATCCTCTGGCTATCATTATGGAGTGAGCTCTTGTGAGGGCTGCAAGGTACACACTCTCACTGAAGAGACAGTCTGACTTCAGACATCACAAGATCATTTTGTGGATTTAGTTGTCATTCACTTGTTTTTAATTTCAGTTCTAATTAAACTATAAATTAAACCGCTCATCAAACATAATTTATGGCTTGTTTCAAACCCTAAATTTTGATGTGAACATTAATCAAAAATGCTATTTCTTTTCACAAAGACAGTCATAAAAAAGTACAAATATTATTTTTAATAAAGACCATATCTTACTTTATATATATATATATATATATATATATATATATATATATATATATATATATATATATATATATATATATATATATATATATATATATATATATATATATATTAGGCAGAAGACAAAAATGTTAATTAATGTAGGTCAATATAATTATTTTTTGGCTTTTTACAACTTAATTTAACCATAAACAAAAGCTAAATTAGCTATATATGAATATATATGTTAAAACTAAAAACATTTTGTTGGGCAAAGATTAATTTAGTTAACTTGCTATAAATAAAGATAATTCAGAAAGACATTTTTAAATATGCATCAAATTTTCTGTTATGTACCTAAAAAAAGAATTTATTTTACCAATGTTAAACAAAATTGTTTATTTTAATGTTTCAAACTGACCAAAACAGGTTTAAAAAACATGATTTTTGATAAGACCAATTTTGTTAGAATCCCATATTGACAGATTAAGAGATTTGGGTAGTGGGTAGATAGTGTCCTCTGCTGTCTGCTTTCATACACACATCTATAGTGTCCTCTGCTGTCTGCTCTCATACACACATTTATAGTGTCCTCTGCTGTCTGCTCTCATACACACATCTATAGTGTCCTCTGCTGTCTGCTCTCATACACACATCTATAGTGTCCTCTGCTGAATGCTCTCATACACACATCTATAGTGTCCTCTGCTGTCTGCTCTCATACACACATCTATAGTGTCCTCTGCTGTCTGCTCTCATACACACATCTATAGTGTCCTCTGCTGACTGCTCTCATACACACATCTATAGTGTCCTCTGCTGTCTGCTCTCATACACACATCTATAGTGTCCTCTGCTGTCTGCTCTCATACACACATCTATAGTGTCCTCTGCTGTCTGCTCTCATACACACATCTATAGTGTCCTCTGCTGTCTGCTCTCATACACACATCTATAGTGTCCTCTGCTGTCTGCTCTCATACACACATCTATAGTGTCCTCTGCTGTCTGCTCTCATACACACATCTATAGTGTCCTCTGCTGTCTGCTCTCATACACACATCTATAGTGTCCTCTGCTGTCTGCTCTCATACACACATCTATAGTGTCCTCTGGTGTCTGCTCTCATACACATATCTATAGTGTCCTCTGCTGTCTGCTCTCATACACACATCTATAGTGTCATCTGCTGTCTGCTCTCATACACACATCTATAGTGTCCTCTGCTGTCTGCTCTCATACACACATCTATAGTGTCCTCTGGTGTCTGCTCTCATACACACATCTATAGTGTCCTCTGTTGTCTGCTCTCATACACACATCTATAGTGTCCTCTGCTGTCTGCTCTCATACACACATCTATAGTGTCATCTGCTGTCTGCTCTCATACACACATCTATAGTGTCCTCTGCTGTCTGCTCATACACACATCTATAGTGTCCTCTGCTGTCTGCTCTCATACACACATCTATAGTGTCCTCCTCTGCTCTCATACACACATCTATAGTGTCCTCTGCTCTCATACACACATCTATAGTGTCCTCTGCTGACTGCTCTCATACACACATCTATAATGTCCTCTGCTCTCTGCTCTCATACACACATCTATAGTGTCCTCTGCTCTCATACACACATCTATAGTGTCCTCTGCTTCTCATACACACATCTATAATGTCCTCTGCTCTCTGCTCTCATACACACATCTGTAGTGTCCTCTGCTCTCATGCACACATCTATAGTGTCCTCTGCTGTCTGCTCTCATACACACATCTATAGTGTCCTCTGCTGACTGCTCTCATACACACATATAGTGTCCTCTGCTGTCTGCTCTCATACACACATCTATAGTGTCTTCTACTGTCTGCTCTCATACACACATCTATAGTTTCCTCTGCTGACTGCTCTCATACACACATCTATAGTTTCCTCTGCTGACTGCTCTCATACACACATCTATAGTTTCCTCTGCTGACTGCTCTCATACACACATCTATAGTGTCCTCTGCTGACTGCTCTCATACACACATCTATAGTGTCTTCTGCTGTCTGCTCTCATACACACATCTATAGTTTCCTCTGCTGTCTGCTCTCATACACACATATAGTGTCCTCTGCTGACTGCTCTCATACACACATCTATAGTGTCCTCTGCTGTCTGCTCTCATACACACATCTATAGTGTCCTCTGCTGTCTGCTCTCATACACACATCTATAGTGTCCTCTGCTGTCTGCTCTCATACACACATCTATAGTGTCCTCTGCTGAATGCTCTCATACACACATCTATAGTGTCCTCTGCTGAATGCTCTCATACACACATCTATAGTGTCCTCTGCTGTCTGCTCTCATACACACACTATAGTGTCCTCTGCTGTCTGCTCTCATACACACATCTATAGTGTCCTCTGCTGTCTGCTCTCATACACACATCTATAGTGTCCTCTGCTGAATGCTCTCATACACACATCTATAGTGTCCTCTGCTGTCTGCTCTCATACACACATCTATAGTGTCCTCTGCTGACTGCTCTCATACACACATCTATAGTGTCCTCTGCTGTCTGCTCTCATACACACATCTATAGTGTCCTCTGTTGACTGCTCTCATACACACATCTATAGTGTCCTCTGTTGACTGCTCTCATACACACATCTATAGTGTCCTCTGTTGACTGCTCTCATACACACATCTATAGTGTCCTCTGCTGACTGCTCTCATACACACATCTATAGTGTCCTCTGTTGACTGCTCTCATACACACATCTATAGTGTCCTCTGCTGACTGCTCTCATACACACATCATAGTGTCCTCTGCTGTCTGCTCTCATACACACATCTATAGTGTCCTCTGCTGTCTGCTCTCATACACACATCTATAGTGTCCTCTGCTGACTGCTCTCATACACACATATAGTGTCCTCTGCTGTCTGCTCTCATACACACATCTATAGTGTCCTCTGTTGACTGCTCTCATACACACATCTATAGTGTCCTCTGCTGAATGCTCTCATACACACATCTATAGTGTCCTCTGCTGTCTGCTCTCATACACGCATATAGTGTCCTCTGCTGTCTGCTCTCATACACACATCTATAGTGTCCTCTGCTGTCTGCTCTCATACACACATCTATAGTGTCCTCTGCTGACTGCTCTCATACACACATCTATAGTGTCCTCTGCTGTCTGCTCTCATACACACATCTATAGTGTCCTCTGCTGACTGCTCTCATACACACATCTATAGTGTCCTCTGCTGACTGCTCTCATACACACATCTATAGTGTCCTCTGCTGACTGCTCTCATACACACATCTATAGTGTCCTCTGCTGTCTGCTCTCATACACACATCTATAGTGTCCTCTGCTGACTGCTCTCATACACACATCTATAGTGTCCTCTGCTGACTGCTCTCATACACACATCTATAGTGTCCTCTGCTGTCTGCTCTCATACACACATCTATAGTGTCCTCTGCTGACTGCTCTCATACACACATCTATAGTGTCCTCTGCTGACTGCTCTCATACACACATCTATAGTGTCCTCTGTTGACTGCTCTCATACACACATCTATAGTGTCCTCTGCTGACTGCTCTCATACACACATCTATAGTGTCCTCTGCTGTCTGCTCTCATACACACATCTATAGTGTCCTCTGCTGTCTGCTCTCATACACACATCTATAGTGTCCTCTGCTGTCTGCTCTCATACACACATCTATAGTGTCCTCTGCTGACTGCTCTCATACACACATCTATAGTGTCCTCTGCTGACTGCTCTCATACACACATCTATAGTGTCCTCTGCTGACTGCTCTCATACACACATCTATAGTGTCCTCTGCTGACTGCTCTCATACACACATCTATAGTGTCCTCTGCTGACTGCTCTCATACACACATCTATAGTGTCCTCTGCTGACTGCTCTCATACACACATCTATAGTGTCCTCTGCTGACTGCTCTCATACACACATCTATAGTGTCCTCTGCTGACTGCTCTCATACACACATCTATAGTGTCCTCTGCTGTCTGCTCTCATACACACATCTATAGTGTCCTCTGCTGTCTGCTCTCATACACACATCTATAGTGTCCTCTGCTGTCTGCTCTCATACACACATCTATAGTGTCCTCTGCTGACTGCTCTCATACACACATCTATAGTGTCCTCTGCTGACTGCTCTCATACACACATCTATAGTGTCCTCTGCTGTCTGCTCTCATACACACATCTATAGTGTCCTCTGCTGACTGCTCTCATACACACATCTATAGTGTCCTCTGCTGTCTGCTCTCATACACACATCTATAGTGTCCTCTGCTGACTGCTCTCATACACACATCTATAGTGTCCTCTGCTGACTGCTCTCATACACACATCTATAGTGTCCTCTGCTGTCTGCTCTCATACACACATCTATAGTGTCCTCTGCTGACTGCTCTCATACACACATCTATAGTGTCCTCTGCTGTCTGCTCTCATACACACATCTATAGTGTCCTCTGCTGTCTGCTCTCATACACACATCTATAGTGTCCTCTGCTGACTGCTCTCATACACACATCTATAGTGTCCTCTGCTGTCTGCTCTCATACACACATCTATAGTGTCCTCTGCTGTCTGCTCTCATACACACATCTATAGTGTCCTCTGCTGTCTGCTCTCATACACACATCTATAGTGTCCTCTGCTGACTGCTCTCATACACACATCTATAGTGTCCTCTGCTGTCTGCTCTCATACACACATCTATAGTGTCCTCTGCTGTCTGCTCTCATACACACATCTATAGTGTCCTCTGCTGTCTGCTCTCATACACACATCTATAGTGTCCTCTGCTGTCTGCTCTCATACACACATCTATAGTGTCCTCTGCTGTCTGCTCTCATACACACATCTATAGTGTCCTCTGCTGTCTGCTCTCATACACACATCTATAGTGTCCTCTGCTGTCTGCTCTCATACACACATCTATAGTGTCCTCTGCTGTCTGCTCTCATACACACATCTATAGTGTCCTCTGCTGTCTGCTCTCATACACACATCTATAGTGTCCTCTGCTGTCTGCTCTCATACACACATCTATAGTGTCCTCTGCTGTCTGCTCTCATACACACATCTATAGTGTCCTCTGCTGTCTGCTCTCATACACACATCTATAGTGTCCTCTGCTGTCTGCTCTCATACACACATCTATAGTGTCCTCTGTTGACTGCTCTCATACACACATCTATAGTGTCCTCTGCTGTCTGCTCTCATACACACATCTATAGTGTCCTCTGCTGTCTGCTCTCATACACACATCTATAGTGTCCTCTGCTGTCTGCTCTCATACACACATCTATAGTGTCCTCTGCTGTCTGCTCTCATACACACATCTATAGTGTCTTCTGCTGTCTGCTCTCATACACACATCTATAGTGTCCTCTGCTGAATGCTCTCATACACACATCTATAGTGTCCTCTGCTGTCTGCTCTCATACACACATCTATAGTGTCCTCTGCTGTCTGCTCTCATACACACATCTATAGTGTTCCTCTGCTGAATGCTCTCATACACACATCTATAGTGTCCTCTGCTGTCTGCTCTCATACACACATCTATAGTGTCCTCTGCTGTCTGCTCTCATACACACATCTATAGTGTCCTCTGCTGACTGCTCTCATACACACATCTATAGTGTCCTCTGCTGTCTGCTCTCATACACACATCTATAGTGTCCTCTGCTGTCTGCTCTCATACACACATCTATAGTTTCCTCTGCTGAATGTCTCATACACACATCTATAGTGTCCTCTGCTGTCTGCTCTCATACACACATCTATAGTGTTTCTCTGCTGTCTGCTCTCATACACACATCTATAGTGTCCTCTGCTGAATGCTCTCATACACACATCTATAGTGTCCTCTGCTGTCTGCTCTCATACACACATCTATAGTGTCCTCTGCTGTCTGCTCTCATACACACATCTATAGTGTCTTCTGCTGTCTGCTCTCATACACACATCTATAGTGTCCTCTGCTGACTGCTCTCATACACACATCTATAGTGTCCTCTGCTGACTGCTCTCATACACACATCTATAGTGTCCTCTGCTGACTGCTCTCATACACACATCTATAGTGTCCTCTGCTGTCTGCTCTCATACACACATCTATAGTGTCCTCTGCTGACTGCTCTCATACACACATCTATAGTGTCCTCTGTTGTCTGCTCTCATACACACATCTATAGTGTCCTCTGCTGACTGCTCTCATACACACATCTATAGTGTCCTCTGCTGACTGCTCTCATACACACATCTATAGTGTCCTCTGCTGACTGCTCTCATACACACATCTATAGTGTCCTCTGCTGTCTGCTCTCATACACACATCTATAGTGTCCTCTGCTGACTGCTCTCATACACACATCTATAGTGTCCTCTGCTGACTGCTCTCATACACACATCTATAGTGTCCTCTGCTGTCTGCTCTCATACACACATCTATAGTGTCCTCTGCTGACTGCTCTCATACACACATCTATAGTGTCCTCTGCTGTCTGCTCTCATACACACATCTATAGTGTCCTCTGCTGACTGCTCTCATACACACATCTATAGTGTCCTCTGCTGACTGCTCTCATACACACATCTATAGTGTCCTCTGCTGACTGCTCTCATACACACATCTATAGTGTCCTCTGCTGTCTGCTCTCATACACACATCTATAGTGTCCTCTGCTGACTGCTCTCATACACACATCTATAGTGTCCTCTGTTGACTGCTCTCATACACACATCTATAGTGTCCTCTGCTGTCTGCTCTCATACACACATCTATAGTGTCCTCTGCTGTCTGCTCTCATACACACATCTATAGTGTCCTCTGTTGACTGCTCTCATACACACATCTATAGTGTCCTCTGCTGTCTGCTCTCATACACACATATAGTGTCCTCTGCTGTCTGCTCTCATACACACATCTATAGTGTCCTCTGCTGTCTGCTCTCATACACACATCTATAGTGTCCTCTGCTGACTGCTCTCATACACACATCTATAGTGTCCTCTGCTGACTGCTCTCATACACACATCTATAGTGTCCTCTGCTGTCTGCTCTCATACACACATCTATAGTGTCCTCTGCTGTCTGCTCTCATACACACATCTATAGTGTCCTCTGCTGACTGCTCTCATACACACATCTATAGTGTCCTCTGCTGTCTGCTCTCATACACACATCTATAGTGTCCTCTGCTGTCTGCTCTCATACACACATCTATAGTGTCCTCTGCTGTCTGCTCTCATACACACATCTATAGTGTCCTCTGCTGTCTGCTCTCATACACACATCTATAGTGTCCTCTGCTGACTGCTCTCATACACACATCTATAGTGTCCTCTGCTGTCTGCTCTCATACACACATCTATAGTGTCCTCTGCTGTCTGCTCTCATACACACATCTATAGTGTCCTCTGCTGTCTGCTCTCATACACACATCTATAGTGTCCTCTGCTGTCTGCTCTCATACACACATCTATAGT
>JAQIUQ010007611.1:0-108425 GCA_030378365.1 Hybognathus amarus
CCATCATAATTTATGATCAAAACTTTTTCTAATCTTGACAAAACACATTGTCAGAAAGGTCTGAGTCTCGAGGTTCCATATTTTGTGACAGAAGTGATATTTGGACAGAAATGTATTAATTTGTTACAGCAGAATACATGCAATTAAATTCAATGGAATTGATGTCGTTTTTGGTATTACGCCTAAACAAAATCTCATGAGAACTTCAATTTTTTTGTGATATAGACTTCAAATTTGGAACACAACTTGGTTAGATATATGGCTTTGATTTTATACTAATTTTATGAGAATAAATATTTTGTAAAATATATATTTTATATAAAAGAAAAAATATTTAGTGCAGTATATTTGATTTAAATGTAAATTTAAAACGTCCATAACTTTTTCATACTTTTATTTTTTTAAGTGCTTTTACTTCAGCAAAAATCTGCTGAGAGTTTTCTTTAATACAAGACTAAACTTAGGTCTTTATTCCAAAGCATACTTGAATTACAACCAAGTTTAATATAGTGCATTGTAATTAAAGCCCAACCGATAAAGGATTTTGAAGGCCGATACCGATACAAATATTTTTTTGGTTTTAAAATCCGAATATTCCGATATATTGAGCCAATTTATTTTTTTCTTTTTCTTTTTTTCTTTCTTTTTTTTTCAGAAACACGCAACAAAACATTAACAGATTTCCCTAACATAGTTATTTGTAGTTATTTATGAGTTTTAACTAAAATAATATGATAAAGCATGAAACTTGTTTCTTTTATTGTCACAACAGAAACAGAGGAACATCAAAATATATAAAAGTTCTGATAAATAAAATAATAATTAGTCCCTACATTACCTTATAAGCTATCTTATAATTACAATGTCAGCTTGCTTATCCCTTTACCTGCATTTTTTAAATTCTTTCCATCAAGTTACATCAAACAATTTTCCATCATGCCTTCTAAAACCTACTATTTCAGCGATTCTAAATCCATTACGTAACGACAGTCTGCAACGCACACTTGGAGTTGTTGGATTTCACACACGTGTAAACGAAAAGCTAACTTTTATACACGATACGTTTGATAATTTTTCTCTATGTCTAAATGTTCACTCCTCACAAGTCTAACATTTTACAATGCAGGGACTGTAACTAGAGATATGCTAGTTATAAATACAGTAATCATTGCTTTATTTAGGCAGAAAAAGTTCATTGTGGTTTCCAAGCTCATTAATGTTAACGTTCAGCGGCCTTCCACTGTTGATAGTGGCATTAGCTAGCTTTGTGGTTATTTAGGCCATAATTTAGAAATAGATACCATAATACTGCAAATTGTAAAACATACATTTTCAATATAACAGGCCAAGGAGAGATGATTGAAGCGTGTTTCGTCCGTTTTTATTTTATTTTTGAAATATTCATTTATCAGCCATTATAACTGCCGATACCGAATAGTTTGGAAAATGCCTAATATCGGCCGATAAATCGGTCTGGCTCTAATTGTAATGTCCATTCTCAAAAAGGGGGGTGACAGTTAGGATGGGCAACGATTAATCGCGATTAATCGCATACGAAAATAAAAGTTTGTGTTTACATAATATATGTGTGTGTAGTGTGTATAATTAATTTGTATATATAAATACACACACATGCATGTATATATTTAAGAAAAATCTGTTATTAATATATCAAATATTTATATATAATATTAATTATGTATAAATATATATAAAGTATATACATGCAAATATTTCTTAAATATATACATGCATGTGTGTGTATTTATATATACAAATTAATTATACACACTACATACACATATATTATGTAAACACAAACTTTATTTTGGATGCGATTAATCGCGATTATTCGATTGCCCATCCCTAGTGACAGTTAACCGTTATGTGCCAAATCAACCGTTTGGTTAGAGCATGTTTTTGAAAAGTTATTAAAAATATACTTACGTTTTTTCATAGCATCAAGTAACATCATTTTGTAAAGTTAAGGCTCGATACAGTGTAATATGTAAAAAAAATGCTTAGCTTGCAAATTTTCACCAAAAACAGATCACATGGCTAGGGTGATTTATTTGTTTCTGACATCTATGTTAGAAGAAATGTTGTGACCAGTGTTGTTGATTGATTTGGGCATAATATTGATTGATTTGGGATTTGGGCATAATATACCTCATCCAGATGATATAGATGGCTCAATCAGTTTGAGTTAAGTTAGGTACTCCTCTCAATAAAATATAGTGACTCAAAATGTGCTCAAGCACCATACTAAAACCATAGACCGTTTGATAATGGTTGTGCATTTTTACTGGTCCTGCAGGTTGGAGGAGACGCCCCGTCATGACGCTGCTCCCTGATAACATCCTGCAGGTGTTGCGTCTGCAGCTGCTCCAGTGTGTGCAGAAAGCGTCCGAGGGACTGGAGCCCGAACAGCAGACGTTAGCCCTCCTGCTCCTCAAGTTCCTCATCGTCATCTGCAGGTCAGACTCTGAGACTCGCACCAGTGGCCTGATGGGAAGGAACTAGATGCCTAAGAAAAAAAACGAATACAGAAACAGATCGGGATTTTGGTTAAAAGGGCAAACTAACTAAAGATAAAGTTATTTTAACAGTCTCTTATGCGATTATACTGTGCTTTTAGTCTCAGTGAAACAGAAACTGGACACTCGTGGTCCTGCTGAATGTTTCATGAGTTCTCCGAGCACCTGCTGCTGAAGGTTCATGTGTGGTTTCCACTTTCAGCGACATCTACAGCCTTTTTTAGGGTCTGACAGTGCGATTGCTCGAATGGCAGCTGCTGCTCACACACACACACACACACATTCTTATGGACATCCCACTTTAAAAAAAAAAAGACTATTATTCAGCAAGTGACAGCAAAGTCATTTATAGTGTTATAAAATATTTCTATTTCACATTAATGCTGTTCGTTTGAACTTTCTCTTTATCAAGGAATCCTGAAAAAAGCATCAGTTTCCACAAAAATATGAAGCAACACAACCGTTTTCAACATTGATAATAATCTTACTAAATGTCTATTTCAAAGAAATGCTGTTCAATTTAGCAAAGAAATAGAATTAATCAATTTCCACGAAAATATGAGGATTTTAACATTGATAATAATCAAATCCTCATATTAGAGTGATTTCTGAAGGATCATGTGACACTGAAGACTGGAGTAATGATGCTGAAAATTCAGCTTTGATCTCTGGAATAAATTGCATTTTACATTATATTCAAATAGAAAATGGGTATTTAAAATTGTAATATTATTTCACAATTTTACTGTTTTTACTGTATTTTTGATCAAATAAATGCATCCAATTGTGAGCAGAAGAGACTTCTCTCAAAAACAGCACAAAATCTTACTGACCCCAAACTTATGAAAGATAGTGTTGCTCCTGGGGCAAATTTATCTTTGTCAGTAAACATTTAACATGCATGTCCACTCTGTAACCCACACACACACACACACACACACACACACACACACACACACACACACACACACACACACACACACACACACACACACACACACACACACACACACACACACACACACACACACACACACACACACACACACACACACACACACACACACACACACACACACACACACACACACACACCAGTCAGTGTGTGATGTATGATCATAGGGGTGGCAGGGAATCTCTCTGACAGCTAGAACTAATGGTCCTGTCATATGGGCCGTCTATCCAATACGGCTACACACACACACACACACACACACACAGTTTCTCCTCACTGACAGCTGTGTGATCTGTTTGACAGGAACCTGTCAAACGTGGAAGAGATCGGCTCCTGTTCCTACATAAACCACATCATCACCATGACGACGCTTTACATACAACAGGTCTGACACTCCCTCTAAACCCCAGCTTTCTGTTTACACATTCTTCCATTTCTTTTTTTATTTCTGTGACCATTATTTGATGGCGGTCAAATTGTTTTTGTATTTACTTCTTACTCTTCCTCTCCCACATCCTCTTTTTTCATAGCTTTTTACTTCCTTTTTTCCTTTCTATTTCCTTTTCCCTTCCTTTTTTGTCATTTCCTCTTCCATGTCCTCTCCTGTTTTTCATCCTTTTTTCTCCCTTTCCTCTTTATCATTTCTATCCTTATTTCTTTTTTTTTGGCCATTTTTTGTTTACTCTTCCTCCCTTTCCGTTATTCTTTTTTGCCCTTTTCCTGTCCTCTTTTTTTCATTTCCTCTTCCATTTCCTCTCCTGTTTTTCATCCCTTTTCTTTTCTTTTCCTCTTCCCTAATTTCTTTCCTTATCTCTTTTTTGGCCATTTTTTGTTTCCTTTTCCTCTAATCTTTTTTTGCCCTTTTCCTGTCCTCTTCTTTTCATTTCCTCTTCCATTTACTCTCCTGTTTTTTCATCACTTTTCCCCTTTCATCCTCCTCATTTCTTTCCTTATTTCTTTTTTTACCCTTTTCCTGTCCTCTTCTTTTCATTTCCTCTTCCATTTCCTCTCCTGTTTTTCGTCCCCCCCTTTCTTCCTCCTCATTTCTTTCCTTCATTTCTTTTTTTTGCCATTTTTTGTTTCCTCTTCCTCCCTTTCCTCTACTCTTTTTTGCCCTTTTCCTGTCCTCTTCTTTTCATTTCCACTTCCATTTCCTCTTCCATTTCCTCTCCTGTTTTTTCGTTCCCCCCTTTCTTCCTCCTCATTTCTTTCCTTATTTCTTTTTTTGCCATTTTTTTGTTTCCTCTTCCTCCCTTTCCTCTACTCTTTTTTTGCCCTTTTCCTGTCCTCTTCTTTTCATTTCCTCTTCCATTTCCTCTCCTGTTTTTCATCCCTTTTCTTTTCTTTTCCTCTTCCTTAATTTCTTTCCTTATCTCTTTTTTGGTCATTTTTTGTTTCCTTTTTCTCTAATCCTTTTTTTTGCCCTTTTCCTGTCCTCTTCTTTTCATTTCCTCTTCCATTTCCTCTCTCCTGTTTTCGTCCCCCCTTTCTTCCTCCTCATTTCTCTTTCCTTATTTCTTTTTTCTTTGCCATTTTTTTGTTTCCTCTTCCTCCCTTTCCTCTACTCTTTTTTGCCCTTTTCCTGTCCTCTTCTTTTCATTTCCTCTTACATTTCCTCTCCTGTTTTTCATCCTTTTTCTCCCTTTCATCCTCCTCATTTCTTTCCTTATTTCTTTTTTTTGCCCTTTTTCTGTCCTTCGTCTTTTCATTTTCTCTCTTCCATTTCCTCTCCTCTTCTGTTTCCTGTTCATCTTTCTCTTCCTTTCCTTTTTATTTCCCTCATTTTCTCTTCTTCTCCCTCTGCCTTTTCTTCTTCCTTCTTTATTCCCTTTACCATTTCTTTGATCATTTTTTTCTTTTCCTTTCCTCTTCCTCATTTATTTTCCTCACTTCTTCTTTATTTGTTCGTTCTGTTTCCTCTTCACTTTCCTCAACTTTTTTCCCTTTACTGTTTTCTTCTTTTTCATTTTCTGGTACTTTTCTCTCCTCTTCCTTTTCCTGTTTTCAGCTATCTCTTCATTTAGCTTTTTTCTCTAATTTCCTCTTCATCTTTCTTTTCTTCTCTTCTTCCTCAGTAATAAAGTAAATAAAGAATTCTGTCTGTGTATTTAGCTGAAGAGTAAGACGAAGAGAAGGAGCTGGCTGATCAGACACAAGCCGAGGAGTTTGTCCGTCACGCTTTGGCTTTCTGTGAGAGTCTGTATGACCCTTATCACAACTGGAGGCATCGCATTCACGGGTGAGATGTGCGACCAACGCCTCGATGGTTAATCCCTCTGTGCAAGCATGCACTAATCCAGAAGTTTCCTCATACACACTGAATAGGGCATTATTAGCCTGCTAATCTGTAGAATAAACCAGTGTTGTTTGTAGAGCTGGAATGTGTAAAATAGCTGTGTTGAGTCAACGTTAAATGAAAATCCTTCACCGAATACATAAATCATTTACTTTCTCAATATACATTCCTGGTCCTTTTGTGAATAATTTGTCATCGCATGTTATTTTAAAGAAAAAAAAGTTTGTATTTCTAATCTTTTATCAAAAAAGATACAAAAATAAACTTTTCACCTCTGAAATAACTTCATTTCACTAAATACGTTACATTGTCTGCAGTAAAATGCTTTGTAAATGTTGTTGCTTCAGTTATCCAACACTACAATAATGGCAGGCCGGTGAAGAATCTGTATGTGAAGGTGTGTTAAATGTCATGTAACCAAAAACACTCAATCAGAGGCACTTCCCTGTTTCTCAGTAATCTGACCCACGCAGATACAAACTGCCGAATGAGGCAAACGCATATAAAGTGAAAAACACAGCTGTGTTTGACCAATAAACACATGTAGTCTAGTCTGGTTCCGCAAGTTCTGTGAAGAGCTTCTCTCTCTCTGTGTGTGTGTGTTTTAAAGTTTTTTTGAGGGCAAGAGAAATTAACTGGGCTTTTGATACACTTGTCACTTAAAGTAACAAAATATTGCATCTGTATTGATTTTGAATTCATTTATGTTATCTAACATTTTATATCTTTCATAATGTTTTATTATTAATTATTTAAAGTAGTATATTATGATTAAAACAATCCATATTTATGTGATTAAAATTTTAAAATAATCCAACTTAATGTATAAACCACTTTTTGCATTTATGAACACTTTTGAAATATTTTATTTGTTTACCCGCATATCATGCGACCATTATCTGACCATAATCAGAGAAGTGTGAACATGCAAATGTGCTGTAAAATTATTGAAATATTTAAAATCAACAGGGTTCGCCTGACCAAAAAGGTTGAGGAACCTTTGCTCTGTGCCATGATTCATAATTGTGTGAAATGATATTGACACTAAGTGAACTGTGAATAATGGGTTTTGTGTTTGTTTGCTCGCTCTTGCAGACAGCAGCTCAGTCCTGTGGAAAGAAGCAGACAGAAGTTTAAAGCTGCACCGCTCACTGTAGAGTTTGTGCCCTTCTTCTACCGTAAGTCTCTTTGGATGAACCCTGTGGGGTTTGTGGTTTGTTTTGACTGATCAAATCTGCCATTTTATCATTTGGCCTTCAGCGATGGCACATAACCAGCGCTCTCTAAACAAAGCAGACTCAGTGTGTTATAACCTCACACTGCTTATCTCTGTCAATGGGTGAAGCCAGAGACATGAAGTGTCACTCTGTTGGTAAACTGTACCTGTGTGTTAATGCAGTCAATGCTTCACTTTCAGTCTACTATTGCACTGAGGAATGTGTTGATACCGAAGAGAATAATGGTGTAACAGGATGCACACATGTAAGAATAATTCAGCATGTTGTTGCCAGTTGTCATTTGCATAAAAAGCAGACACTTCTTCATTCATGCGTGTGTGTGTTTCAGAATGTTTTCAGGAGAGTGAGCACCTGAAGGACAGTCTTAAATGTTGCCTTTTGCACCTGTTTGGATCCATCGTCAGGGTGGACAGGTGAGCAGCAAAAGAGTACAGTTGAAGTTTTAGACAAAATAATAAAGTGACTTATCAGTTATGGTGGTAAAATTAAATGTCCACCAATCACAATTTGATATGTAAATAAATCCACAAAAGAAGACCAATTCCAAATTGCAAATGACCGTTCGCAAAGACCCGCCCCTTAGTTACTGTTGCTATGTCCGACAAGCTACGCTGCTCTCACACACACGCCATGTTCTCACGAAGTGAAAAATGTGTTGCAGGCTGACAGACCAGGTTACTTTTTGGTTACTTTCTTTTTGGTTGGTCTCACCTTTCAAATTTGGTCATTTTTTAAAAGAAATTCATTTATTTATTTTTGTTCTATAATATTTATTCTTTTTAATTTAGTATTTTGAGACAATTTGATTGAATTTATTAATATTTATGCAATATTTGTGGTCTATTTTTGCCATGGAAAAATATATATATTTTTAATATAATTTTTTTTTTAATTATTTATGCAGTATTTTAGTTTTATATAGAGTCTAGGTCTTCAGAAAAAAAATTTGAAGAAAATTAGCACCATCTGGTTACATTATAGAGAAAAAGCGTAGAATCATGGTGTAACCACTACATGGCATGTACAGCTCTCTATGGAGAAGCATGTGAATTCCCCAGATGTTTATGAACACATTTTTTTTTTTGGTGGATTTGAATATATAGTTGAAACAATCTCAAAAACGATTTCTTATTTTTAAAAAATGTAAATAAATAAATAAATAAATTAAAAATTGTGCATTTTTGTGTTTTTGTCAATTTCCCATTCATTTCCTATGGGGGTCATTTTTGACCAAAGACCACTTAGCATGCTCAGATCATGACCTCAGTTTTTTTGTTTGTTCACATACATAATGCCATAAAAGTCACCAAGTTTCGTAACACGATGAAGCTGTGATTTAAAAAAATTCAAAACATACTTTTTGTAATCAAAATTTATTTTTATGTGTATAAAAGTGTGTTTGTATGTGTATGTGTGTGTGTTGGTGGGTGTGTCTGTTTTGCACTCTAGATGTTGTAGAGTGTCACCCCTTTCCTGCGGTGTACTTTTTTTTAGAATTGTGGCCGATTTGTAGATTGTACATACAAATTCAGAGAATTATAATTTTTTTGTCAATTTCCCATTCATTTCCTATGGGGGTCATTTTTGACCAAAGACCACAAGCGTGACTATTTTTTTTACGACCACTTAGCATGCTCGGATCATGACCTCAATTTTTTTTTTAATTCGCATACCTAATGCCATAAAAGTCACCAAGTTTCATAACATTCCGACAAAGCTGTGATTTTTAGAAATTCAAAACAGAAAATTTTCCCGTCATAAATGACCGAAGACCGTCTGAGGGTTAAGTGAATCTAAACAGTTGACAAAGAAAACGCATAACAGTATATTGGATTCCTGCAGCTCTTAAATTGACAGTGGGATAATATTCCTACCGCCGTCTCTATAATAACGTTAAGCAAACAACAATGACTGAATAACTTCTGAATAACTATATTTTTAATGTATATTTTATTGATAAAGTGCTGTTATTTTACATTTGATTACAGTTTCTGAATACCTGAAAATCTTAAAAAAAAACTGTTCGTATCTTTGTTCAGTTTTTATGTGTGCGATTGCGAATTTGTTAATTTGTTCTTTTTTCATTACTGAATGTTTACTTTTCTTTAATAATGCTTAAAATGTATATTAGTTAGACTAGTTGTTATTGCTATGGTGTTTTAAAACCACAGGCAATTTAAAATTTTTTTAATCAGAATCGATTGAATCAAACGAATGAAAAAAGACATACTTCCTAATTCTGTTTTCTGTGTCTTATGTCTCAACAGCGTAACGCTCTCCTGGCCATCTCGCCGGCCACTATGGAGGTGCTGCTGGGAGTGCTGGGTACAGGCGAGTGTCTGAGCGGAGGTGGAGATGGGGAGGACTGGGACAGCGAGGCTCCTGACAGGAAGGCTCTGCTGACTCTGGGCTGTTTGAGGGAGGTGGTGCACCGGCTCCTGGCCAGCAGCTCCGATCAGAGACAGGTGGAGATCAGCTCCGTGCTCGAGAGCTACTTCAAACTGCTCAACTCAGACCCCGCCGCCACAGCGCAGGTCAAAGGTCATCCGACGCCGCCCCGATCGCGGCACTGGGAGAGCCGCTTTGTTGGGTTACAGGTGAACATGCTCGATGAGTAGAATGGTCTCTTGTGTTGTGCAAAATGAACCTTTGGTCTAATAAAACATCGGTACCTAGTCAACCATTCTCTGAGATTTGTTTTCATGATAATCGAATGTAGAGAGTTTTATCTCTAAAAACGGTTTAGATTATAACACTAGTAATGGGGGCATATAATAAGTAAAAAGAAATCGCTAGTTTATACCACTAACAAGGCTTAAAATAGCCCCACACTCACACAGTAACATAACGAGGGTCCATACATACAAACCAAAGTATTGAGAACTTTGTAAATTTAATTTATAAAGACAGTACACTTTGTGAATAGAGTCTTTATATTTTATAAATATAGAGATTTGTTTAGAGTCTTTATATTTTATGAAGACAGTACACTTTGTGTATAGCCATCTTTGGAAAAACAGTCTCGACAAGTCGAACCACGATCGCCGTTCATACAGTTCAGCTGACTTAGCACGACGTTCGTGGTTTGTCTTGTCGAGACTGTTTTCCAAAGATGGCTCCTGTCTGTATACATGAAGTGAACTGTCTTTATAAAGTATCTTCTTATTAAACTGTCTGTTCACTTACAAAGTTCTCAATGCTTCGTTTTGCATGTATGGACCCTCATTATGTTACTGTGTTAGAGTGGGGCTATTTTGAGCCTTGTTAGTGGTAAAAACTAGCTATTTCTTTTTACTTATTATATGCCCCCATTAATAGTGTTATAATCTAAACCGTTTTTAGAGATAAAACTCTTTACATTCGATTATCATGAAAACAAATCTCAGAGAACGGTTGACTAGATACCAATGTTAATTTAGGCCAAAGGTTCATTATGCGCCGAAGTTCTCTTTTAAAAATCACCTGTTGTGCTCTTTACATTTCCAACTTTCTTTAGTATCTTTAGTAAGTCCCCCCAGCGGGAGTTTTTCTCTATATCAGTGTGTCACTGTTTCTGAAATGCCTCGATTGAAGTCTTGAGTTTTCTTCTGGGAACGAGCTTGATCAATATTCCTTATTTAATAATTGATTCCCAAGGCATATGCTAAAACAAAGAGGCGGGGCTTGGTTGAGTTAGTCAGTAGTGTGTTGAAACTTGTGGTTATTGTAAGGGCGGGACATTTCAGAAACAGTTGTAAGTGGTTGAGCAATCACAACACACTGGTCCAGCCGACCAATCAGAGCACATTGTGCTTTTCTTCATAGGTACAGGAACTAAACAGAGACTTATTGACAGACTGGGAAGAGAGGTGCTGGAAATAATGTAGAAATAATGTAAACCTATTCTAGTAAACCCAATTATTTTTTAAAAAGACTTCCTTTTTTAATTGTCTGCACTTTACCGCAGTGCTGTTCTGAATCCTGTTCTCCATTTCAGAAACCATTCAGGATATGTTTGAGTGCTCCGACCAACCAGTCCTGCAGGCCATCTTTCTCAACAGTAACTGTTTCGAGCATCTGACCCGAACTCCTGCAGAACAGTAAGGTGAGTTCCTCTTACAGCACTGCACATATACTGTAGAGCTCAACAATGACTTAGTCAGGTCCCTTTGTTTTGGAAGCATTCATTTCAGAGAAATCATTAGTAAAGGGTTATCAGTCTTGAAATCTTCTAAGCCACTCTTAGATTAATCAATTTGTGAAAATCAGAAAAAAGGCCCTTTTGGGGAAAAAGACTTTGTACTTGGTGTCTTTTATGAGGGGATGAATGAATTACTATTCCCATGTTAAGGCATTGTTAATACTTTATTATCTAGGTTTTGGTGCCTTTATATTTTCTTCTCAGAAAACACTACTGCTGTCTATTAAACTTTAAAGGGGTCATGAACTGGCTTTTTAAATTTTAATATATTGTTGTCTGAGGTCAACTCATGACGTTCGCTTGGTTTTTACATCCAAAAACATCAAAATGAATAAGTAATAGGCTGTTTTGAGCCTAGCTGAAAAACGCTCGGTTTTTATGGGCGTCTCGCACTGAAGACTTGGAAGTAAACACCCACTGCTGTGAGTGGATAACAGTTTTGCATATTATAATGAGTTTTAACTCACTCGTCGGTGCACATGGGGGAAATTGTTTTGAAAACGTCCAATGTTAACCGGAATGATTCGCCCATACATGTTTGACCCCAGAGTCGTGCGTTGCACAATTCCTGTCAGATCAATATAGACGGCACAGCACCGTTCTTTATCTTAATCCGTCTGCAAATCCAGTCTTGTGTACAAAACAATCCTCAGTGAAATGAAGCGAACAGACGGAATCCAAGATTGCCGCCACCATTTGACGTCATCCTATGCAAATTAGATGATAAATTGTAATCCCTACATAAACTCTGGGTCATCCTTAATATTTCTCTAATTTCCAGAAAGTCTCTATCTTTTATCACTTTTAAGATACAGGCTTTTGAAAGATGTCAAAATCGAATGCTTTAGGAAAACACCTCTGGCGCCTAAAGGGTTAAAGATGGAGAATTTGAATGGGAATTTCTGTTGAGCTCTATTGACACTAAAGGACTTACAGGATGTCAATAATGAATATTTGACCTTCATTACAGTGTTTGACAGGAACATCCGTCTGTTTGAGTGTTTTAGATCCTGTCAGAATCGATTGTCATTTTACTGATTGTTCATTTGCAGGATTTTCTTTGTGTGTTTATGCACATGAGAGAATCAGTTTCCTGTGTAAATGTTTACAATCCTGTGTTTTTTCCTTGCCTTAAAGAACCGTATGCTTTGTGCAAAACGGTTTCAACTGTCTCTTTAGTATGTTGGATGTTGCTATTAAAACTGTCTTACTGTGCTTAAATTACAGCATGTACATGTATCTAAACTGCAGCACTGCCTTCTATCCATGCATGTTTCTGTCCTTTAGCGACGGAACACTTAGGCACATGACCTTTGACCTCTTACCTTTTAACCTTAACCCTTTTCCCTTTCCTCTCATCTGACCGGCTGTGCTTGCCCTGCAGCTGGTTAACGCTAGGTGCACAGCGGCAGACAAGGACCAGAAAGATTTAACCAACAGGTTACTGACAGGAGAGAGTGAGATTCAGGTACCGCCCATGTGCTTCCTGTCACTCCCGCTCACCTACGCCCCCCGCCCGTCCGCATGACCACTCCAGGACAAGACCACACCCCTCTCTCTCTCTCTCTCTCTCTCTCTCTCGCTCGCTCGCTCACCTGAGGAGGGTTACTATGAGTCAGAAAAGTCACTTATAAACTTATAAAGTTTATAAAGGGGTGGGTGATACTGGTTGAAACAAGCAGATTTTATGTTTCTTTTAATTCTTGGAACTTACATCTTAATATAAAGTAATTTAAATAAATATTATTATATAATATAAATACTGATAAATATATGTAATTATTTAATTCAAACTATATATAAAAAGCAGACTGTGGCTTATATATTGTAAATAACATACATGTAGAGTAGATAAATATACTGTATAAATAAATAAAATACTCCTTTGTAAAATATAAACAATAGTAAATATATATTATGAACAGTCCAGTTTAAGAATGAGGAATAACATTTTTAATTTCTAATGTAAATTTAAATAATAATGAATATATAATAAAGTATATTATATAACTACTATATAAATAGCTGAAATTAAAACTAGCTTTTAGAAGTTGTACTAATATATATATATATATATATATATATATATATATATATATATATATATATATATATATGTGTAAACACAAACTTTTATTTGATTTGACAGCCCAATATATATATATATATATATATATATATATATATATATAGGGCTGTCAAATCCAAAATAAAAGTTTGTGTTTACATAATATATGTGGGTGCACTGTGTATAATTATTTTATATATATAAATGCACACTCATGCTTGTATATATTTAAGAAATATTTTCATGTATATACTGTGTATAAATTTATATATCATTTATATTATATATAAATATAAATATTTTATATATAAATAATTTTTTTTTTTCATAAGTATACATGCATGTGTGTGTGTGTGTGTGTATATATATATATATATATATATATATATATATATATATATATATATATAAATTATACACAATGCACCCACAAATATTATGTAAACACAAACTTTTATTTTGGATGTGATTAATCATTTTACAGCCCTAATATATATATATACACAATATAAACTTTTAATGGAATGTACAGTGTATTTAGGGCCTTATAAAATCCTAAAAACTGTTTTATTTTTTCCCAAATTCCGATTTTTCCATTTTAATTTCTGCAAATTCTTTTTCCGTTTTAATTTTTGGGAATTCATTTTTTTTACCCTTTACTGTTATTTTAGTTGTAAAAAGAGTGTGCTTTTTATTCTGTGATCGCAGAAATTATAGGGCCCTATATATTCTGTGTCTGTTAATATATGTTAATTTGTCTAATATGCTGATCTGTCACTAGTTTTAAGTTTAAAGAAACTTTCTCAGTTGTTTTTGGATACATTTTCTATCAAATATTTGTATTGTGAAATATCAACCAAAATGTTTAAAGAATCTCGTAATAAATTTTATATTGAAAAGTGTACATTTATGCTTATATTACCCACTCATAATTGCATGTATTTTTCGCACTGTGGCCTGACAACACACAGAATGTGACATCTAAATCTATTGCCACCTTTTATAAGCCATTCAGCACTTCCTTGTTTCGTTATCAAAACAATCATACATATATAAGCCCGTTTCTGCATTTAAAGTGCTGTGAATGTGGAAGCTTGTAATGGAGTGGTCTTTAGTTTATTTACTCAACAATCATCTCATTCTGTTTATTTTGCTTTGCTTGTTTCCCTCTCGTTCCGTTCCCCCTTCGACCTTTCCTCTGGTGGGATGGTTATGGTAACAGGGTTGAATGCTGTGACCTCAGCAGTCTTGTGTTGCTGGTGGAGATTATCGGCCTATAGCTGTGTGTGCTCATCGCTGCATAGAAGGACCTCCGTGATTTCATGTCTTATTCTGTTAATTGTCACTCTCCAGCCGGTCTTTGTCCTTATCTATTATGAACTAGCCAATTGCAACGAACATCACATGATTTTTACAATCAGCCAATCAGGAGTCTCATTATAAGGCGTGGCTGGACAGAGTTCTTTTGTGTTGTGGAGGGGTTTTGATGTCTATGTGTATACATATAGGAAGTGTGTGTGTGTTTGGTGACGGGGAGTTTTTAGTTTCTAGATCTGAGCAGTAATGATGATCTGATGTCATCTTTAGCAGACGCTCAGAACTCAAACAATTTCACTCAGATAATCAACATTAGACTTCATGCCTGATTCTATTCCTGCCTGTTCATGCAAGCATGGCTCTGGTGATGAACAAAGCTCCTCATCGTGGCTTTTCATTTATTATTTGCATGGCAAAGTGAACCGACAGGGCAGGAATAGAACAGGACACACGGCACAATGTAAGTCCTCAGCCATTGGCTGTATCTCTTGATTGACTGTGTTTTCCTCCAATCAGGTGTTCCAAGGGAGGCTCGACTCTCTCGCCGTGGCAACGATTAAAACTCTCTCGACAGTGATGCACAAGTCACCTGCTGCAAAGGTTTGTAATAATAAAAGTCCAACATATAACAAATGTACATATTTCTTTATACACTACCATTCAAAAGTTTTGAGTCAGTACTTGTTTTTATGTTTTTATCACAAGTCTCTTGTAATCTCCAAAAATATTGTGAAATATTATTACAATTTCAAATAACTGTTTTCTATGTGAATATATGTATGTATATCACATAATCCTTCAGAAATCATTCTAATTTTGCTCAAGAGACACTTCTGATTATTATCAACACTCAAAGGTTCTATAGAACCTTAAAAGGTTCTATCAGCGCTACGTATTTGGAACCCCTAAAAGGTCTTACAGAACCCTTTTTAATTGGGTTCAATAATAAGAACCCTTTAGGGTTCTTTGTAACCAGGAAAAATGTTTTATATGGAACCTTTTGGGTTCATTCTTTATCATTTGTTTTGTCCTTTCCTGATTAAATGTTTCAATATTAATGACAAACATCAAGACCCTAAAATGTATTTGTGAATTAACACAAAATTCAAGATATGGGGATTAGAAAATGTATATATTTAAATAATTTTATGTAGCTAATCAATATCACATGAATAGTGCCATTTTGTGATATTAAGTTGCTACAATTATTTAATTACAACTTCAAAATGTTGCAGAATAATGTCATATATGAATGAATAATAGCCTACAAAGAACCTTTGTGACAAAAGAGTTCTTTCTTGTCATTATAGAACCTTTTTAGCATAAAAGGTTGATTGGAGTTGAGTAAAGAACCCTATACTTCATATATAGAACCCCAGAGAACCCTTTTTTTCTAAGAGTGAATGTTAAATTGATTTTTTGTAACATTACAATATTTGGTTAAAAATCTGTAATTTAAAACATGTCAGATTATAGCACTTCCTTTTCTGTCACTTATAATCTGTTTAATGCATCCTTGCAGAGTACAATTATTAATTTCTTTAAAGTAAAGAAATACTGACCCCAAACTTTTTTGAATGGTAGTGTAGTTATGCATATAATTAGCACATAATTAGCGTATAATTTTAGGAACAGGATTTCCATGATCGTGAAACACTCAGAACTATGTGGAATTTAAAAAATATATTCTAGGCATAGAAAAATCATTAACATTTATGTTGTTTTCTGTTATAGATCTGTTATTGATCAACAATTAATAATAACCATTAGGAATTTTATTTGATTCGTATTTGAATCCATTAGGATGCTTTTGGACTGGTTCCAGGTTATTCTTATTTTTTCAGGATATGTTGACTAAGGATCTTGAACTAGTGAATTTGAACTATTCAGAAATTAATTTAATAAAATAATAAATAAAACCCAACTTTGTTTCCTTGTAGGAAGTGTTTAAGGAGCGGATTGGCTACACTCACCTGTATGAAGTGTTGGTGTCACTGGGTCAGCCATCCAGACACTTGCTGAAGGAACTCATGAATATGGTGAGATGAACACTTCCTGAGTCAGGCCTAGTGTCCACCAAAGCATTTTTCTACACGCCTGGCCTATGTTTTCAGTTGTTTTGAATGGGAGCACCGCGTTTTAAACACCATGAGCGCAACAAGGCGCTGAGTGTTTTTTTTTTCACGCTGAAGCGCTGACCTCTCAGCGTTTTAACTGGTCGCCGAGAGTTGATCATGAGCTCAGGAACAAGAGGAAAAAAGAATTTTGTTGATAGGCCTTACTGTTCAAAAGCTATTAGCATAATAAAAGTGAAACTTTGGACAGTTGGTGGCGCTAGAGAGAATGAGTTAGAGACACCAAAATTGGTGTATTTAATGTTGGGACTGTCCTCTATCAGAATGTCAGCTTTCCCACAAACGGGTTTATGGGCTGCCATAGACGCCCAGTCGGAAGAAGAACCGGAACAGATACAATAGGTGCCTCCGCACCTTCGGTGCTTGGCCCCTAATTAAAGGAGAAAAAATAAACATGCAAAAGACTTTCACTCTATGATGGTTAAACTTGGCAATTAATCCATACGGATCATCACGGAGCAACAGCGATCCAATCTCCCCTACTGTTTACATTTGGTATTAGCGTATGTCACGAGTGATCTGACCTCTTTGATGCCTTTAAATTAACCTTGAGTGGGCAGCCCACTACTTTTGGAATGGAGTCGTCTCACGTCCTTTCTTTTGGTCCTTGTATTCCCGCAGGCTGTTGAAGGTGAACATTCATCCGTGGGCCTCCTGGGCATCAGTAACGTGGACCCTCTCCTGCTCCTGATCCAGTGGCTTCCAGAGCTGGACTCTGCCGAGCTGCAGATCTTCACTGCGGACTGGCTCCGGCGTATCTGCGGTCTGAACCGCGGACGAGAGCCACCTGCGTCAACTCGTCCATGACTCTCAGATTGCTGTCGGCCCTGGAGAGGCACGAGCGGCTCCACCGGGCCTGTGCCGAGAGTCTGGTGGGGCTGTTGGGTTCTTCAGGCAGCCAATCGCTGAGCTCCTACGAGCTCCAGAATCTACTGAGACTCCTGCGGCAGGACGAACCGGGCCGCGCTCACCCGTACGTGGGTCCGGTCCTGCGCTCGCTCCTGGGGATGGTGCGTGAACAGGGCCTGGAGAGCGCCATGCAGTATTTTGATCTGTCACCGCCCATGGCTGGCATCTCCGTGCCGACTATCCTCCGATGGCCAGGCTACGCCTTCAGCTTCTTTGCTTGGCTGTCAATGGACCAAGATCAGCTGGGCCCGCCCAGTAAAGGAGAGAAGAGGAAACAGTTGTATAGGTAAGAATGGAAATTAAAGAGATTAGTGTGATGGTGGGAAAGGAAACAAGATAGATTAGTGGGCAAAATAATGTTTATACAGTACCATTCAAATGTTTGGAGTACGTTAGGTTCGTTTTTGATAGGGCTGGTCCGAATAATAATGAACATCGAATATTCGAAGCTTCAGAATTTCTATATGCAGCAATATAGATAGACAGGCGAGAGACGCGACACTTTCAGAATTAATTAACTTTTAATAAACTACAGAACAGCGCGAGCAGGAAGCAACGCGCCTCACACGAGCAGAACTTATGCTCTGAGAACGGACACTGCAAAACACACACACACACAGGTCTGTCAACTTATAACTCACTCACAAATTACTGACAAACTAGGGTAGATTTAAATAAAGAAGTGGTGCGCCTCACGCGAGCAGGGATTATATGCTGCGAGAATGGACACTACACTAGTGATATAAAACACACACACAGGTCTTTTAACTGAAGCATTTTTTTTAATAAGGTATAGTCTTCTAACTGACTCACTGACAAGTAGGGTAGATTTAAATAAATAAAAACGAAATTTAAATGAATTAAAACAAAATTTAAATGAATAAAACGAAATTTAAATAATAAAACAAAAAAAGCAAAATTTAAATGAATAAAAATGAAATTTAAATGAATAAAACATAAAAAATGAAATTTAAATGAATAAAAACTGAATTTAAATAAAGAAAAACGATAATAATAAACAAACGAATAACTTAAATATAGAAAAATTAAATTTAAATAAAGAAAAGTCTTTATTTCTTGAGTCTCGCAGTAGATTAATTTAGATTGATAATAACGGATAAAATTGATAGGCTAATACATTTTGTTTCTATTATTATATTTTCCACAATGTCAAAGCAACGCAGCTTAGCCCAAAATACAAGCGCAGGCGTGCACTTCTGTCCACACACACTCCGCTGTTCTGCGCTCTACCCGGAGAATACTCCCGTTGCAGGAACACTATTAGTAGTCCAAGAAGAAGCAAATATATTTATTAAGTAGCTATAACGAAGTTATATGTTAATTTTTATATTTCACTAGATTTTATACTATAAAACATATTCAAGCATGAATGAGAACCGTTTCGAGTGGGATGCCAGGTGTGCAAAAAACCCCCAAAAAGATTATTCGAATGTCACATTTTCAAATCGAATACCAACCCACCGAAACGAATATTCAAGTATTCTGGTCCAGCCCTAGGTTTTGAAAGAAGTATCTTATACTCAACAAAGCTGCATTTATTTAATTAAAAATACTTTAATATTATTTAAAATTTAAAATTACTGTATTCCATGTAAATTTGTTGTAAAATGTAATGTATTCCTGTGATGCACAGTTGAATTTTCAGCATCATTACTCCAGTCTTCAGTGTCACATGATCCTTTAGAAATCATTCTAATATGATGATTTGCTGCTCAACAAACATTTATTATTATTAATATTAATGTTGAAAACTATTGAGCTGCTTCATATTTTTCATATTCAAGAATCTTCATATTCAAAGAATCTTCATATTCAAGATTCTTTGATGGATAGAAAGTTTAAAAGAACAGCGTTTCTTTGAAATAGGAACTTTTGTAACATTATAAATGTCTTTTGATATATTTGCACTAAGAGACAGTATGTTTTATTATTTAATTTTTGCTTAATTATGTCTGTTTCAATTTCAAACTTTTTTTTTTTTACATATAATTTGCACATCCTCCTAAATGTAATGTTTAATTTATTTTCACCATTTATGAAAGCTTGTTCTTATGTTTTTCTATGTGCATAGTTTTTTCACCCCGGGCGGCACCGGGTTCGAGGCCTTTATCAGCTCAGCTGGAGTGCTTGTGGTGGCCGTGTGCACTAAGAAAGAATACGTCACCGTCATGCTGCCTGACTACTGCTTCTGTGATTCGCTCTGGGTGAGTCACATGACCAAAGAAATGTTTGTGTTTTTTGTTACAGCATTGATAACCCAGTTCTTTGTCCACGACCAAAGCGAGATTGGGTTGTAATAAGGAGTTTGTTATTTGACCTGCAGCACAGCATTGGTGTAGTTCACGTGCCGGGAAGAGGCCGTTTGGCCAGAGTCTGGTTTACATCTTTGTGGATGGACAGCAGAAACTCTCAGCACCTTTAAAATATCCAACCATGACTGAGGTGAGTGAAATGACCGATTCTGTACCAGTTCTTATTGAAAAACCACTTAAAAACCAGCATTTCAGAAAGTGTACCAGAACAGGGGAGCTATTAACCTTTTTCAGAGTGTGGATTTTGTTTTTGGCCTCTACTAAAATAGGTTTTCATGCTTTATTTTTCAAATAATAAACGCTATGGGGTGTTTCCCATAAGCATCGTTAGCCAACTATGGTTGCAAGTTTCGTCATTATCAGCAAAGTTCAACGAGTCTGTGTTTCCCGAAAGCATCATTCCAACGAACATCACAAACAGCATCGACAGCTCTCGAGCTGTGAAGCAGAGTTTCTGGGGTTTTTATGGGCTTAATCAATTCTCATCTTGAGAAAAATAGGCATTTTAGTTCGTTAAGAGATTTAAAGTGCCGTTTTTACAAGCTCTTGTATGTAAGAACGAGTCTATGCTTGAATCTGGATAGTAACTTGAGAAAAATAAGAAATGTTCCTCAGATGCCATTTCTGTAATTTATAGTGAAATTCTGGCATTAATTTGGAGTCATTAAAATAAGTTATTACCTCACCATGCGCGTGAGTTCATTAACCAACGTGCTTGAATGACTTTTTTGCGGCAATACAGTTTCATAAAAAAAAGTTGTGACTAGCCGGTTGATTTCTTTAACGATGCATCGTACTGTGGTAGTGAAGCAGCGAGTTATGTTGTTGAATGGAAACACGCCCCTGTTTAATTCCTTCTCTGTGAAGCCCCGCCTTCGGAAAAGCACAGTGTTCTCTGATTGGTCGGCTGGACCGCTGCATTGTGATTGATTTCACAGCCCTTACCACGAATTTCATCACACTACTAACTAGGTCTTTCAAACGATTAATCGCATGCAAAATAAAAGTTTGTGTTTACATAATATACGTGGGTGCACTGTGTGCAAAATTTTTTTTTGTGTAAATATAAATACACACACATGTATATTTAAGAAAAAAATATTATTTATGTATAAAATATTTATATTAGAGCTGTCAAATGATTAATCGTGATTAATCGCATCCAAAATAAAAGTTTTTGTTTACATGATATATGTGGGTGCACTGTGTATAAATATTTTATATAAATAAACACACATGCTTGGATATATTTGAGAAATATTTCCATCTATTTACTGTATATAGATTTATATATAATTTATTTTTTATATATAAATGTAAATATTTTATATATAAATAATAATTTTTTCTTAAATATACATGCATGTGTGTGTATTTATATACATACAAAATAATTATACACAGTGCACCCACATATATCATGTAAACACAAACTTTTATTTTGGATGTGATTAATCGTGATTAATAATTTGACAGCCCTAATTTATATATAATATAAATTATAAATAAATATATATACAGTATATACATGAAAATATTTCTTAAATATGTTTTTATAAAATTAAGCATGTGTGTATTATATATATATATATATATATATATATATATGTATGTGTATATATATATATATATATATATATATATATATATATATATATATATATAATACACACATGCTTAATTAATCACGATTAATCGCTTCCAAATAAAAGTTTGTGTTTACATAATATAGGTGGGTGCACTGTGTATAATTATTTATATATATATATATATATATACATATATATTATATATATATATAATAATTATACACAGTGCACCCACCTATATTATGTAAACACAAACTTTTATTTTGGAAGCGATTAATCGTGATTAATCGTTTGACAGGCCTACTACTTACGTAACTCAACCAAGCCCCCTTTTTTTAACATATGCATTGGGCTGGAGGGACTTTGTAACTTTGCAGAGTTTTTTCTTGCTCAAACAGCAACATTACACACAAAAGAAAGTTGAAAATATAAAAAAGCAAAATAGGACCTCTTTAAACTCTGTCTGTTTAGTCCATTCTCTTACCTTCGTATCTCTCTGTCTCTCCCAGGCCTTCACGTCATGCTGTATCGGTTCAGCGGGTCACCTCACCACGACCCCACCTCCCTCTCAAATCCCAGATCCTCCCTTTTCCGGAGGTAATTCCTCGGGGACGCACATCTTTGGGCGCCATCCTCCCGGGCTGGGGTGGGCTGCTAGGGACCAAACCTGAGTCCGTAACCAAACTCATTTCCGCCGGGACTCAGGACAGTGAGTGGGGGAGTCCCACCTCACTGCAAGGGCAGCTGGGAAGTGTCATGGTCTTCCACGAACCCCTCCAAGCCAGTCACGTCAAAGCCCTCTGTAGCGCAGGACCAAACTGTATTTCTCCCTTTAAAAGCCAAGAAGCTGAACTCGGAGACTTGGCACCCAAACTTCTGCTACACTATTCTCCAAAGGTGAGGTGTGCATGTCTATGACTGAGATGTGTACAGTAGAAATTATGCACTATAGAATGTTACATTTTTTTAACCATAAACCATTGTTCCCTTGCATATACAGGCATGTAGGAACCCAATTTGTCTGGATTTGTCCCCTAATATGCTGCATGGTCGCATGACAGGAAATAAAGTGGTCAACTGGGATATCAAAGTATGTATGCCGTTCCCGATATTTAGTACATTTTTTTTTTACATCTGTAGCTCTCCTTCTTCTTAAACACTTGTTCATACTCTCTCTCTCTCGTCTTTTATAGGACATGATCAACTGTGTTGGAGGGCTTCCTGTGTTGCTTCCAGTCCTGGAACAGTTGACTTTGTTAACCCCTGATTCACATCACGTCGACCGCTCGGGGTCAGAGTTCATCAGCCCTGACTCAGTCACACCCGCTGAGGGAGACTGGGTCATACTGCCTTCAAACAGGGCGTCCGGTGAGCACACGCTCATCATTGCACAGTGTTGTAACTAAAACTGTTAATTGTCATATTAATTAACATAAAGCTGAATAATATTTAAAAAAATAAATAAACTAATTAGTTTAACTTAGTTACTTCTACAAACACATGACATAAATATAAATTAAAGCTAAAAAGAAGCATTAAAACGAGTAAAAATGGCAAAAGCACATAACAAAATTACTAAAATTAAAAAGCTAATTTAACCGGTAAACTGAACCTAAAAATTAGGGCTGTCAAACGATTAATCACAATTAATCGTGATTAATCGCATCCAAAATAAAAGTTTGTGTTTACATAATATATGTGGGTGCACTGTGTATAATTATTTTATATATATAAATACACACACATGCATGTATATTTAAGAAAAAATATTAATTATCGATAAAATATTTATATTTATTTATAATATAAATTATATATATATTTATCATGGTTCCTGCGGGGTCTTAAAAAGCCTTAAAAGCATTGAATTTATGAATTTGGAAATAATACCTTAAAAAGTCTTGAATTTTGATGTCTGGGTCTTAAAAATTTTGCTGTTTTGAACATGTTCAAACTTATAAATCATTCTTATTAATAGGTTAATATATGTTTTCTCCGGGAGTATATGGGTTTGGAAATTTTAGAGAAATTCTAAATTAACACATTACAATTTACCTAAACCCATTATATTTTAGTCGACTAAATCTACTGTAGATTTAGTTTACAGTAGATTTTCAAAATCTAAAATCACTAAAATATTATATTTCATCAACTAAAACTAGACTAAAACTATTTTTAATTTTTTCTTAAATATATATGCATGTGTGTGTATTTATATACATACAAAATAATTATACACAGTGCACCCACATATATCATGTAAACAAAAACTTTTATTTTGGATGTGATTAATCGTGATAAATAATTTGACAGCCCAATTTATATATAATATTAATTATATATAAATATATATATACATATATATATATATATATATATATATATACAGTATATACATGAAAATATTTCGCGATTAAAAACTAAAACTAGACTAAAACTAAAACAATTCAGATGACTAAAATATGACTAAAATTAGTTTTAGTCGTATTTTTAGTCAAAAGACTGAGACTAAAACTATATCAAAATTTGCAGTCAAAATTAACACTGCTGTATAACTTCTCCGTATTGTATTTTTCCTAAAAAGTTTCATTTGTCTACCACGATTATTATGATTTTCGATGTTAATTTGTTTCGGCAAACTTTCTGGTGGCCTATTGAAATGTTTTTATTTTTCACACCTGCTTGGCTTATCATCTTTTACCCATTCCACATTTGAAAAATAAATGAACACAAGTTAAAGGATTTAGTTTTTCTTTGCTGGTAGGGATGTGAAATAAGTATTAATTTTGTATGTAAATGGACTTAAAAAGGTCTTAAAAAGACTTGAATTTAACTTGAAGAAACCTGTAGAAACCCTGATTTATATATAATATAAATTATATATAAATCTACATACAGTAAAGACATCGAATTATATTACATCAATATACATCAATTATATATATATAAACATATATTATGTAAACAAACTTTTATTTTGGATGCGATTAATCGTTTGACAGCCCTACAATTTTTATTTTATTTTATACAATATATGTTTATGTTTATTTTTTTACAAAATAATTTGGACCATTTGTCTAACCAATTTGTGTTCCAAATTTGAAGTTTTGTGATAAAAGTTTTATGATAAATTGTTTCCGTACTAAAGCAATGTCCAATTTGCTTAAAGATCGTATCGCTGGCCCCTTTTGTGTATTTCTGATTATTACATATCTTAACAACGTTGTCGTGCAATGTTTGTGGACATTTGTTATTCAGAGGCCAGACTGGAGAGAATCTCTGGTAGCGACGTTCTTGCTGGTTATCAAGCATTTCCTGCAGCGGCATCCCATAAACCAGGAAACACTTCTGCACTCGCACGGTGTGGCCACATTAGGAGCTCTGCTTCAGAAGGTACCCATGATTCTCCTTCTCTTGAATCCTCAGTCTTCCCCTCTGCATGTCTTGATTTGGCCGTGTGTGTGTGTGCAGTTGCCAGCGTTCCTGGTGGACGTGAGTGTGTTGGTGTCGGTTCAGCTGTTGATTGAGCAGATGACGTATGAGAAGAACTCGCAGCTCCTGCAGCAGCTCCACACACACCTGCTGTTCAACTTCAGCATCTGGAACCAAGGAGATTTCCCCTGCGCATCGGTCAGTCTCGAGTCCCACTATACACTATCCACTTATACTGCACTATGTATTCAGCCATGTAGTGTATGAATTTAGAAGGTTATTCTGTCATTCAACATAAGAGTCTGATAGCCCCTCCCCCTCTGCTATATATTTAAAGCAACAGCAGTCAATTTTGTTGGTTGAATTAAAGGATCACTTCACCTATTTTCATTAAGCTTTGTATCTTTAGAAACCACCATCTTGGTATTTAAAGTGCATTTTTTTCCATTGTGGCAATGTGTGTTTTAAAATGCAATGTACACTACCGGTCAAAAGTTTAGGGTCGGTAAGATTTTTTATGTTTTTAAAAGAAGTCTCTTCTGCTCACCAAGGCTGCAATTTTTTGATAAAAAATACACAAAAAACACAGTAATATTGTGAAATATTATGACAATTTAAAATGACTTTTTTATGTTAATATATATTAAAATGTAATTTATTCCTCTGAACAAAGCTGAATTTTCAGCATCATTACTCCAGTCTTTATGCACCAAAAACATGTATGATTATTATCCATGTTAAAAACAGTTTACATTTTTATTTCAGGATTCTTTGATGAATAGAAAGTTCAAAAGAACAGCTTTTATCTGAAATGGAAAGCTTTTGTTACATTAAACACTACCCTTTAAAAAGTTTGGGGTCAGTAAGAATTTGTATTTTATTTTTGGGGGAAATAAATAAGAAATCAATACTTCTATTCATCAAGGATGAGTTACATTGATCAAAAGTTACAGTAAAGACATTTATAATGTTAGAAAAGATTCTAATTAAATAAATGCTGTTCTTTGAACTTTCTATTCATCAAAGAAACCTGAAATAAAAATGTAAAAAACTGTTTTCAACACGGATAATAATCATACATGTTTTTGGAGCATAAAATCATCATATTAGAGTGATTTGTGAAGGATCATGTGACACTGAAGACTGGAGTAATGATGCTGAAAATTCAGCTTTTTTTCAGAGGAATAAATTACATTTTAATATATATTAACATAAAAAAAGTCATTTTAAATTGTCATAATATTTTTGTGTATTTTTTATCAAAAAATTGCAGCCTTGGTGAGCAGAAGAGACTTCTTTTAAAAACAATAATAAAAAATCGTACCAATCTTAAACTTTTGACCGGTAGTGTACATTTAAAAAAAAAAAATAATGGTTTCTACTTTTATTAACCTACATTTGAAAACATACAATTATATAAACGGTTTTATACATATATTATTAATTAAAGTTTAATTTATTTATTTGACTACATTTTAAAACATGTATACGTTTTAATTGTCTATTAATTTGTCCATTTAAATAGTGATTTAATTTTACGTTTGATTTATTACATTGATAACTGATTACTTAATTTTATTTTTATATAATTTTGTTAGTGTTATTTTTATTTTTAATTTTATTTTGTTCAAGATATTATAAATATAATTCTGTAAAAGCCTCAAGTTATTGCAATATCAAAATCATGTATAATTCCCATTGAAGACCTAAACTACCCATAATCTGGAAGAGAGATTTGAAAACTCCCTATGAAGAAAATGAATGTGAGAAATACTAGGCTGTTGTTGGTTACTCCATTTCTGGGGATGATGATGTGTACGTTTTGTGATGAGCGTGATGTGTTTGTCGTGGTAAAGGTCACATCCAGTACATGTCCACCGTCATCAAAGACAGCAGGAAGCAGTTCAGGAAGAAATATGGAGTGCAGTTCCTGCTGGATACAGTTCGCCTTTACTATGGGTAAGACTACATCTCCCACAATCCCTCAGTCCTCTGTGATGTCATCACCTGATGGCTGTTCTGCCTCTTTCTCATCACCTTATCCATTCTCTCTTTCCCTCGGCTTTCTAGTTCTGGATGTAAAGATGCAGATCTGAGTGAGGACGACATTAAGACAATCAGAGCATCTCTCTTTGGCCTTCTGAAGTATTACATCAGCAAGGGTACCACCCAAGATGAGATCCAGAGCATTCTGGGATACATCGCTGCCATTGGAGATGAGGAACAGGTGAGAAGAGGGAGTCCTAAAACGTAGTATGCTGAAAATAATACACTACTGTTACTGTTCAAAGGTTTGGGGTTGGTTAGATTTTTTGTGCTCACCAAGGCATTAAAAAATACAGTAATATTGTGAAATATTATTACAAATTAAAAGAGCTGCTTTAAATTTGAATATATTGTTAAATATCATTTATAATTATATATAATAATTTGTGTCATTACTTCAGTCTCCCATGATCCTTCAGAAATCATTCTAACATGATGATTTGCTGCTCAAGAACCATTTTTAAAATAGTGAAAATTAAAATAGTGTACAGTCATATTTCATACTTAAAGGGATAGTTCACTTTGAAATTATTTTTGGTATGTTTTATCTTACCTCAAGGGCATCCAAGATGTAGGTGTCTTTGTTTCCACAGTATTTTCAATTTTGATATTTTTAGGTCAAACCGTTCTTGTCTGTCAGTCATATAATGGAGGTCTATGGTCACCACCTCAAAGAGCATGCACAGAGAAGTCCAAATTAAACATGATTTAATGACTAGTAAATGTAAGTACACATTGATGACCTAAGACACGAAACGAGCGGTTTGTGAGAGAAAACGGACAGTCCAAGTGATCTGAGGGCATGGGCGCTTCGGTCTGCGCAAGCGCCGGAAAGCGCCGGAAGTGATCTCTTGCGTGGTTGCGGAAAAAAAAAATCAACGTTATCTGTTGGTTTATCGAAATCGTCTTCCATTGCAATTTCCTGTATATCTAAATATGTTTAGATCTTCACAGTGAAAGGTAAAACTTCTGAAATCTCTTTGTAAACAATGAGTTACGTACACGCGCCTTCAGATCACTTGGACGTGGCTGTGATTACAAGAGGTAAAAACGATATAAATATTGTTCGTTTTCTCACACAAACTGCTCGTTTCGTGTCTTAGGCCATCAATGTGTACTTACATTTACGAGTCATTAAATCATGTTTAATTTGGACTTCTCTGTGCATGCTCTTTGAGGTGGTGACCATAGACCTCCATTATATGACTGACAGACAAGAACGGTTTGACCATTGAAAATACTGTGTGAAACAAAGACACCTACATCTTGGATGCCCTTGAGGAAAACTAAAACCAAAAATTAATTTCAAAGTGAACTATCCCTTTAAAAAGAGTCATCACCACTGCAGTGCATTATTTACATAATATAAGTTCAATAGAAAACGACTGAATTTCAAAGCATTCTGAACCTGTTTGGGTTTATTTTGACTATCAATTTCTTAAGAATTGATTTTAGCTTTAATATTTAAATTAAGAAAGCTTTCAGTCGTCAGTGTTTGCGTGAGTGTTTTGTGCATGTGTCCAGGAAACAAGCACTCTCTTTTATCGTTATTGATCTGCCCTTTCTAATCAGTAGAGCAAACGTCTGTCTTTCTCCATTTTAATTATTCCTAAACGTACTTAACAACAAACTGGATTTACTGACCCGACAATTCATTTAATCGATGTTTCTCCTGCTCTTATCACTTACGAGCAATAAGCATAAACTAAACATGAAAATGAAATGAATGCTTGTGTTGTTGTGTTGTAGCTGTGTGTGATCCTGGAGCTGTTGCTGACTCTTCTTCAGACCAGCGCTGCACTGGGACCAGCTCTTTCTGCTGCTGTTTGAGCCGGGATCTGCCGACTCCTGCTACGCCCTGCTGCTCAACAACAAACACTCAGACCGGCTCCGAGAGAACGTCTTCAAGGTGCGATTAACACTCTCAGCGTTTTGGACTTTCATTGGTGACACATACTTTATTATCAGAGGTGTTTGCTTCTCATGCTTGAGTTTAGAGATAAAAAATAGCATTAACATATGTGCATCACAGAATATTCAGACTTGCGATTCGTCTTTTCTTTCCTCTTGTGACGTATATCTGAGTGAAACGGCTTCTTCAACAAGAACAAATGTAGGGCGAGACTTTGAGATTTTGTCCAATGGAAATTGATTGGATGGTTGTGGTTTGCTATTGGTCAATCTCATGTCATGTAAGTGACGGGTTGCCCCGCCCTGAGCGCAATTAAACATGTCATCAGAGAAGAGATGTCACTGCAAGAGGGAGCGGACGTTTTAATGATTTAGGATTATGAGGCACATGAATATAATTTTTTTAGTAATGATGTGCATGGATAAATCATTTAAAATAAATATTTTCCTACTAGAATTGTCAATTTTATTCTCTTGTGACTTAAATATTATTCTAATAGTTTGAGACGTCTTAACTTAAATATATTTTTATATGTATTCATATTTGAATGCTCCGCAACTATAGATATATTATTTAATGCATAATGCATTACTTAAAGGGGTGGTATAATGCCCTTTTCACAAAATGTAAAATAAATCTCTGATGTCCCCAGAGTGTGTATGTGAAGTTTTAGCTCAAAATACCCCGCAGGTATTTTTAAATAACTTGTCACTTTTTGAGGGTTAGCAAAAAAGCACTGTTTTGTGTCTGGCCCTTTAAATGCAAATGAGCTGCAGCCCCCAACACAGTGGGCGGAGCTTTAAGAGTTTGTGTCGTTAGCAGCTCCGATTACCTCACGCAGACACAGCTAAAATGTCAGAAACTGTTCTGCCTTTTATGTTTAAACCAGAGTCAGACAAAGATGGAGAGACTAAGAAAAAGTGACAACATGTAGAATGCAACAGGACATCTCTGAATGGTTAGTTGATGAATTTATGTTGCTGATGTGTGAGTTAACTATCTTCAATTAGCATATTCTGTCAGGATAATCTATAAATCGCTCTATAGGAACTGTTAGTGAGACGCACACAGAGTGACTTATCTATTGTAAGGGAAAAGATGGATGCTAAAGTTTGAGTTGACTCACAAATGAGCTTGACAACAACAGTGGACTGCGTGTTCCCGGGGCGGGGTTTATGTAAATAGGGTTGGTGATGTCACTTACCCAGGAGGAAGCTTGTGTAGTTCCTACCAGCTCGTTTATTGTAGTCCTTAAAAAACTGATTTCTTTAAAAGCAAATATCTCCCTTTGCTTTGAACTTTGAGCGTTGTAACTTTGCAAATGTTGTTTATGCTCAAACAGCAACATTACACACTAACTAAAGTTAGACAAGTGATCCTTTAATATTTGAGAAATGAAGTAAATTAGTATTAAAGTTTAAGATACTGTCTTTGTCAAATAGATGTATCATTAGTACGTATATTGACATGTGAACGGCTGCTTTAGTTCAAACTCTGTGTTTTTGCAGTTGTTCGAGCGATGCTGAAGTGTGACCGTGTGTATGAGAAGGTGAACAGCGGTTGCGTTTGAGGGATGTGGGATACTCTGGCCTCAGTCTGCTGTTCTCTGAACTCCACCTCACCTCCACCCTCATCAAGTGCCTCCTTAACCAAGTGCTGTCTACCGGTCAGGTCCGATTAACCCTAATCCACACACCACCTGACTCGGCACTTACTCTGAGTCATTGCTTGGCTCCGGGCGGTTCAAATATTACCAGGATACATTTTTACAGCGTTTCTGTGGCAAAATAAATTAGGTTACAGAGATTTCTACTACTAACTATAATGAACTTTTCAACTACATGTCAACTAACTCTCAGAGTATTAGTAGACTGTTTTGGTAAGGTTAGGGTGAGTAGAATAAGTTGACATGTAGTTGCAAAGTTACTTAAAGTTAGTAAAGTGGGCCGTCGAAATAAAGTCTTACCATAATTGACATATTTTCAAAGCAAATACATAAAGTGTGTAATATATAAAATGTATAATATAATACAAATAGTAATCATAGCTATATATTTAATAGTGCTGACAAATCGATTAATCACATCTAAGATAAACGTTTTTGTTTTTATAATATATGTATGTATATATTATAGACCCATTTATGAATATATAAATATATGAATATTTACACATAATGTCACTGTACACTTTGATTCAATTGTAATTCTGAGTATATATAAATTCTATTTTATATTATATTTGATGTATTTAGCTATATGGTTCTATGCACATGTACTTTATTTAGAGAACACAATTAATTGATAAGGCCACATATGAAATGTTGTTTTTCCTGATGCCTCCTTTTTGACCTTAAACTCTTTGTCCTCCAGATACTGTGGTGAACTATAAAGATCTGATGGCTGTGATTCAGCTGACCCATAAATCTGGGCCCCAGTGTTCGTCTAATCGTATGCAAGAGGGTTAGAGCACTTTCTCCAGTTCTCACATGTACATATCACTGTTATTGTGTTATTGGGGAGAAAATGCATACAAGTATGCATATTGCATGCAAGTATGTGATTTATTTTTTATTTTTTATTTTTTATTTTTTTTTTATTGGAGCATAAAGCTTATTTTTTTCAAAATGGTTTATTTTCCATCTAAAATGACAAAATACACTGATAGAAGTACCAAAAATAATCCATATGTGACCCTGGATCACAAAACCAGTCATTAGTCGCACGGGTATATTTGTGGCAATAGCCGACAAAATTATCGATTTTTCTTTAATGCCAAAGATCATTAGAGTATTAAGTAAAGATCATGTTCCATGAACATATTTTGTGAATTTCCTACTGTAAATATAAAAAATATTTATGTTTGTGAGTGAAAGCAGCACAATTGTGAATATAAATGGACAAATTAAAAAGCGATTTTCTCAATATTTAGATTTTTTTAGCGCCCTCAGAATCCAGATTTTCAAATAGTTGTATTTCAGACAAATATGTTCGTATCCTAACAAACCACACATCAATGGAAAGCTTATTTATATTGAGCTTTCATATGAGTGTATTAATTTGAAATTTAAAAAAAATGGACCCAAGTGACTGGTTTTGTGGTTCCAGGGTCACATATGATACTTGAGCTATGTGTTTAGGCTTTTAAAGCTGATGAATGATTGCTTTGTGTGAAGAAACAACCAAACGTTGTTGTTGTTTTTTCCTTCATACATGGGACATAAACATTTTTGGGTGAACTTCCCTTTAGAGGGATAGTTCACTTTGAAAATAATTTTTGGTAATTTTAAGGGCATCCAAGATGTAGGTGTCTTTGTTTCCACAGAAGTTTAAATTTTTATATTTTTAAGTCAAACCGTTCTCTCTCTGCCAGTCATATAATGGAGGTCTATGGTCACCACCTCAAAGAGCATGCACAGAGAAGTCTAAATTGAACATGATTTAATGACTCGTAAATGTAAGTACACATTGATGGCCTAAGACACGAAACGAGCGCTTTGTGTGAGAAAAACAGTATTTTTTTACAACTTGGACGTGGCTGTGGTTACAAGAGGTAAAAACGATATAAATACTGTTCATTTTCTCACACAAACTGCTCGTTTCGTGTCTTAGGCCATCAATGTGTACTTACATTTACGAGTCATTAAATCATGTTTAATTTGGACTTCTCTGTGCATGCTCTTTGAGGTGGTGACCATAGACCTCCATTATATGACTGACAGACGAGAACGGTTTAGCCTGAAAATATAAAAATGGAACCTACTTTATTTTTTATTAAAAAAAATTATTTCAAAGTGAAATCCCTTTAACTAAAATAAAAACATGAATTTGCAAAAGAACAAAAACCAAACTGCAACTCAAATGTGCACTAAATGAAATAAAAAAAGGAGAAAAATATTTATTTTTAACGATTTTAACTTTCTTTTCCCCTCAGCTGTATGCGCTGTTGCAGTCGAATGCGGATGCAGCGCTGCAGATCTCCAAGCAGACGTGTTGGCAGGGCACTGCTAATGCGCTTGCTCGTCCGGGAGCCCGGGAGCGACGGAGGTTCTGGTTCGGGTCGCGGTGACGCGTCCAGCCTGGGGAGTTTGGAGCTGAGCCGCAGCAGCGGAGGGGTCCGTGTGGAGCCTCCTCTGGAGCGCAGGACTCTCGGGGGAAGCGTGAACGAAGAGCGAGACAGCGTCTCAGACAGCAGGTCCATAGACAGCCTGGACAACGGAGACCTGATGTCTCTCTCCGACACGCCAGGGGACGCGCCCACACACAAAGCCTGGGGCGGGAAAGCAGGGGTCTTGAGTTTTGGACCTTTCCCATGTGCATCTGTTCGATCACGGGGACAGCGGCAGTCAGACTCCTGGTAGCATGCCCAGCACACCGTCTCCCCTGGAGAATAATAAACCCTTCCTTGGAGCTTCCTCTTTGAATGATGACAACTTCCTGTTCAGTGACAATGTGTCCCTGGGAGAGTCTTTTAACAGCGAGGTGAGTCTAGAGATCTGATGTGTGTAAGCTGAGCATTTATCACTTCCTCGGACAGATAGTGTTGTCATCTTTTTCATCCTCTGTAAGTTCTCATCAAGAAGTAACTATTATAATGAAGAGATCAAGCGATTCTAAAACAGAAATTATAGAGGAGTCTCATTGAAAGATATGGTACATTAATGCAAGTGTGCAGATTTTACAATGTTGTTACAGGGAAATAGTGATTAATAGTAATACATTTACATTTTTATCATAGTGCTATTTCTGCCATTTTATACAAACTTTTCTTCCCTACATTTACACTAACATTATAATTTACAATACTGTTCATAATTAATATTTTTTATTGAGCAAGAACTCATTAAAGGAGTAGTTCAGTTTTAAAAAAACCTGATATTTGCTGATAATTTACTCACCCCCATGTCATCCAAGATGTCCATGTCATTCTTTCTTCAGTCGGAAAGAAATTAAGGTTTTTGATAAAAACATTCCAGGATTTTTCTCCATATAATGGACTTCAATGGGAACCAAATGGTTCAAGGTCCGAAAGACAGTTTCAGTGCAAACTGTTCAAAGGGCTTTAAACGATTCCAGACGATGAATAAGGGTCTTATCAAGTGAAACGATCGCTCATTTAAAATAAAAAACAAAGTTTAAGTTTTATAAGCACAAATGCTCGCCTTGCTCTGTTCTGTGATGCGCGTTCATGACTCTCCTGTTTGAACTCGTTTTTCAAAATGAACAAATCTTTTTTCATGTCATTTTCTGCATTCAACAAACGAATTGACTAGGGAAAAGATTCGTTCATTGATGCAGAGTTCGAACCAGAGATCACGCATCACAGAACAGAGAAGAACGACCATTTGAGCTTGAAACGTTCTTTTTTAAAAATAAGCGATCGTTTCGCTTGTTAAGACCCTTATTCATCGTCTGGTGTCATTTAAAGCCCTTTGAACAGTTTGCACTGAAACTGTCTTTTGGACCTTAAACCGACTTGGTTCCCATTGAAGTCCATTATATGGAGAAAATCCTGGAATGTTTTCTTAAAAAAACCTTAATTTCTTTTCGACTGAAGAAAGAATGACATATCTCAGATGACATGGGGGTGAGTGAATTATCAGCAAACATTTTTTTAAAACTTGAACTCCTTTAAGTTGATCAGAAGTGACTGTAAAGACATTTATAATGTTACAAAAAGTTATAAATTAAAGGCAGTTGTTTTAAAAACTTTCAATTAATCAAAAAATCCTGAAAAAAAGTATCATGGTTTCCACAAAAATATTAAGCAGAGCAACTGTTCATTTTTTACATCACTGTTTTTGACCAAATAAATGCTTTGTTGAGCATAAGAGACTTTATTTAAATATAATTGTATTAAATGTCATTTAAATGTAGTTGTAATAAATTGGAGGGTTTGTAGGTTAACACACAACACATTTGTAATTAAAGGAAATGAAAAAAATTAATTTATTAGCCAGAGCCAATGTTTTTTTTTCATTTGAAATAAGACTGATTGATTGATTTGATTTGATTTGATTTGATTGATTGACTGATTGATTTTCCGCCCAGCGTACGGAGGAGGAGTTGTCTCGTCTGCTGTTGGAGATCGTGTTGTGTGTGATGTGGAGAGGTGTGGAGGGGTCAGATGACACTGCCTGGCTGGAGAGGGGTCAGGTGTTCTCTGCCCTCACCAAACTGGGCACTGCCAATGAGCTGCTGCTGCCCGTCGACCACATCAAACTCAGGTGAGAATACAGCTCAAGATACCCTCTTTCGAACTGCAGCTAAATACTAATAATGCACACTTTTTTTTTTACTGAAACAAAAATGTAAGTTTTTATTTAAAGTTTTCATTTATTATCAACAAAAACAGAAATACTTTATTTAATAATCAATTAATTAATTAATAAAATGTATATAATAATTCTAATAAAAACTTCAAATTGTTTATCTAAACATTTAAATGCAGTTTTATATTAATTATTTCTATTAATATAATTATGTCTATTTAAACTGCCATACTGGACAGAATAAAAAGTTAAGTAATAATAATAAAGCAACCAGTAAAGGGAAACACAACAATAAATGAACAATAAAATTTACCAAAATTAAGCAGTATTATAGTTTTTGTCCTTGGTCTGACTGGGCTTTTAATGCATTTGCGAACCTCTTTTTTTACTGAAACAAAAATTCAAGTTTTTATTTAAAGTTTTCATTTATTATCAACAAAAACAGAAATACTTTATTTAATAATCAATTAATTAATTATTTTTTTAATATAATAATTAAAACTCGCATTCAAATTGTTTATCTAAACATTTAAATGCAGTTTTATATAATTATGTCTATTAATATAATTATGTCTATTTAAAGTGCTGTATAGGACAGAATAAAAAGTTAAGTAATAATAATAAAGCAACCGATAAACAGAAACACAACAATAAATGAGCAATAATTACCAAAATTAAGCAGTATTTTAGTTATCGTCCTTGTTCTGACTGGGCTTGTAATGCATTTGCTAACCTCTTTCTGTCCAGTCTGATGGAGAGGATGTTGGAATGGGCCGTAACGGATAACCGCGTGAGGCGACGACGGCCACGCTACCGCAGCACACAGAGAATGCGGTGCGCTTGCTTCACGTGGTGCAGGACTTCCTACAGGCTGAGGGTCTGGTGAATCCCGCCCTGTGGACTGAGAAGGTTCTGGATGAGACGGTGACCCTGATGGATGGGCTGATGGTGTGGTACGCCTCAGGGACGCAGTGGCTCCAGCTGTCTCAGGTGGGACTACGGCTGCTGCTCGGGTTCATGGCTCAGGAAAGATCCGCAGGTGAGACCTCATAAACCTATTACCTGTGATCAAAAGAAGTAACTTTGCAACTACATGTCAACTAACTCATATCAGAGTATGAGTAGACTGTTTTGGTAAGGTTAGGGTGAGTAGAATAGGTCGACATGTAGTTGAAAAGTTACTTATTGTCAGCAGAATGTCTGTTGGGGACCATTGATAAAAAGTATTAACAGATATTAAGCAGACAGTCTATTAACCCTTTAGCTGTCACCCCCCCCCCCCCCATTTTGAGAATGGGGGATAAAATGCACTATTTAAACTTAAATGGTTAAATGGTAATTCAAGAATGCTTTGGAATATACCCAAGTTTGGTCTTGTTTTAAAGAAAACACTCAGCAGATTATTGCTGAAGTGAAAAGACTCCAGTTATCAAAGTTATAGATGTTTAAATTTACAGTAAATCAAATATACTGTACTATATATTTTTTATTTTATATAAAATATATATTTTACAAATTATTTTGTACTCTAAAATTATTATAAATCAAAGCCATATATCTAACCAAGTTAAGTTCCAAATTTGAAGTTGATATCATAAAAATTGAAGTTCCCTTGAGATTTTGTTTAGGCGTAGTACCAAAAATAGCCACCGGGTGCCATTGAATTCCATTGAATTTAGTTGTATACATTCTGCCTTAACAAATTTATAAATTTCTGTCCAAATATCAATTCTGTCACAAAATGTGGAACCTTGAGACACAGACCTTTCTGACAATATGTGTTTTGTCAAGATTAGAAAAGGTTTTGATCATAAATTATGAAATAAAATGATGCCCAAAAGGGGAGGAGCCTGATAAAATAATTTTAGAGTACTGTAATAATTTAGAGTATTTTGAGTACTTCAATTATACGTTCAATTATAAAACGGTTTTCCCTGGATGAATTCTGAGTAGGTAAGCTTTCAAATGATACCTAATTTATGATAACTAATTAAATAAAATAATAATAAAATAAATAATAAAAATGTGATATAATAAAAATGAATATGAATAAAAAATAAATATATAATAAAAATGATATTATATTTTAAGAGGACTATATATATATATATATATATATAATTTTTATAATATATTATATTTTTTAGTTGAAAAATACTAGATTGTATGATTTATTATGATCTTTTAGTACTGAAAACCCAAAATTTCAATTAATAAAGGTATGTGCATCAACTTTTTGTGATGGGTCAGATCTCCTATTATGGTGCAGATTATTTTGAGGCGCACTCTTTTCAAAACAAATATGTAGCCAAAAAACAGCAGTCAAATATCTATTTAGCAGTCCTTTCCAACGATGTATAGTTTGTCATTATTAGATCAGGATTTAATAGGTCTTCTAGATGTTTTTTTTTTTTTACTTTCATCTTCAGGTCACGGTACATGTATTTTTTTATAAAGTCAACATAAGAATAAATACTGGTATATTGTTAGTAATATTTCAAGATGAACATATTCTGAATGAAAGTAATTTAGGTTTACTTGATTATCCATAAATATCTGATCATGTTAAAATGTGAGTTATCAAATATAATACATCAGGCTTTAAAATGTAAAAATGTAAAAATTTGTATATTTACAACATCGTTGTATTGCATTGCATTTATATGTTTTATGCTTTGATCATAAAACTAAGCATGTAAACTTCATCCTACTAAGACATATTATTGGGAGATATAGAGTGACACGAGGTATTTATATGCAGTTTATGTCTGCTATACTCCAAACATTTATCTCATCCGACCCCACATTTTAGAACAGTAGTAATAATTGGTATTAGTACTCCTAAACATGCTCCAATACCAATATCTGAATCCAAAAATGAATTCATGCTCTTTGTTCTTCATTTCCGGCAGGTGTGCGCCATGGCTACGGCTAAACTGAATGGGATCTTACAAACCAAGACGGTGGACTCTCAGGACGAGGCCTGTTATCTTCTGGGCCGCGTGGAGGGAATCCTCAGGCGCTCCGTGAGCGAGGAACGGACGGAGGAGACATACTCGTTTTTAGTGCCTCTTCTCCGGACCCTCCTGTCGAAAGTCCACAAACTCCTGTACATGGAGCTGCACCTCCCTTCCCTCCCCAACACCAACGGAAGTCCGTCATTCTTTGAGGATTTCCAGCTGTACTGCAGCTCCCCGGAGTGGAGGGTCTATTTGGATAAATATGTAAGAGCTTTATTATTACAATATACGCTTATTTTTTTAATGCTGGTTGAACACTCATACTTATTGTTTATTTCAAATAGCATGCTCTTCATCGCCCCTGTAGTTTGTAAAGTTAATTGTGTTTATCTGTCTCGTCAGATTATCCCCTACATGAAGCAGTATGAGATTGAGACGTTCAGTCAGGGTCACGAGAACATGGCCCTTTTTTGGAAGGACTGTTATGAGGCGTTCATGCTCAATCTGCACCGCAGGGACAGAGAGAGAGGAGAGAGCAAGATACGCTTTCAGGTACCAAAACATCAAGTGTTTCCATATATTTACATTTCTATTTCAGAGAAATGCTGTTCTTTTGAACTTCCAATTTAGCAAAGAAATAGAATGAATCAATATTCACAAAAATATGAAGCTGCACAACTGTTTTTAACATTGATAATAATCAGAAATGTTTCTTGAGGAGTAGATCAGTATATTAGAATGACTTCTGAAGGATCATGTGACTCTGAATCTTGGAGTAATGATTCTAAAATTTAGCTTTGCATCACAGGAATAAATTACATTTTAAAATGTATTCAAATTGCAATAATATTTCACGCTATTACTGTTTTTATTGTATTTTTGATCAAATAACAGAACAGAATGGAGGCAGCAAATATTATTTCCTTTCAAATTTAATTCAGAATAATCAGACGTTTACAAACATTTTCATTATCCTCAAAATCTTCAGGAGCAGTTTGTGAGAACCGTTCAGTCGTCGAGGCGTCAGGAGAACCTGAGGTACAACAGCATGCTGAAACAAATCCACACGCAGAACAGCGCCACCCTCAGGCAGTGGAGGGCAGCGCGCAGAGGACTCTTCTCTGAAAGAGGACCCTGGGTGGACAAGTGAGTGTGTCGTCGAGATCAGAAGTGGATTCTGTTTGTGCCGGTGGATGTGTATACGTTTAACCCCTTGGCTGTTTTTACTGAAGTGAACACTTCAAAACACTTCAAAAAATGCAAGTATGAAAAAGTTATGGAAGTTTAAATTTACAGTAAATCAAATATACTATACTATATATTTTTTATTTTATATAAAATATATATTTTACATAATATTTTTTACTCTAAAATTTCTATGAAAACAAAGCCATATATCTAACCAAGTTAAGTTCCAAATTTGAAGTTGATATCACAAAAATTGAAGTTCCCATGATCCCAAGTGATCCTCATTTTGTTTAGACGTGAGTACCAAAAATAGCCACCAGGTGCCATTGAATTCCATTGAATTTAGTTGTATACATTCTGCCTTAATAAATTAATACATTTCTGTCCAAATATCAATTCTGTCACAAACCTTGGAACCTTGTGACAATATGTGTTTTGTCAAGATTAGAAAAGGTTTTGATCATAAATTATGAAATATAATGATGCCCAAAAGTGGAGGAGCCTGATAAAATAAGTACCGTTTCTATGGTAACGCATTGTTCAATTATAAAACAGTTTTCACATGATGAATTCTGAGTTTCTAAGTTTTCAAATGATACCTAATTTATGATAACTACTCCAATATGTCATATAATAAAAAAGGTGAAAAAATAATATTATATTTTAGAGGATAATATATAAATATTAGCATTTTTAGAGGATAATATTATACTATATATAAAAATACTAGATTATATGTTTTATTATGAACTTTTAGCATAAAAACAGAAGTTTCAATGATTAAAAGTGGGTGCATCGACTTTTTGTGACAAAGGTCAGACCTCCTGTTATGATGCAGATTTTTTGAGGTGCACTCTTGTCATAAATTAATCAATTACTCTTCCTACATAATTTGTAACACAAAACAGGGGTAGAAGATCTATTTAGAAGTCTTAGACCTTTCCAACGATATATAATTTGCCATAATTAGAATAGGATTTAATAGAAATATAGTGAAGTAAAGTTAGGCGTCCGGGTACCGGAACGTGACAGTTAAGGGGTTAAAGTCCCTGTAAAGTCAAAATTACAAAATTAGTACTGACAGTAACTCGTGATTGAGCGGCGAACTGATGCGAATGTGCTCTATTGTTAGGGGAGGGGCCAGCCTCAGTGCTGTCATCAAGTAGGGGCGTGTTCACGAGCTCAGGTGCTCCAGTGCATGCATCGAGCCCTGTTTTAGCCCCGCCCAAAAAATCCTGAAAATAGCAATGGTGAAAAAATGTTTAACGGTCTAACTCCACATTTCAGTACTTCACAGTTCACAGTCTTTGTAATATGTTTTAGCAATACATTTCTAACATTTATAATGCGTTTAGAATTTTTTTTTTTAATTGCCTTTACTGGGACTTTAAAGACTATTCAAATGTGCGTTTCTCAGGGTGTAACAGACTAAAAGCTATTGGCTATAAAAAAAGAAAAAAGAAAGTGGTCTGTAAAGCAGCTGTTTGTGTTTGGCAGGCAGCAGAAGGACACACACTGGAAGCTCTCTAGCGCTGAAAACTACTCCCGTATGCGACTCAAACTGGTGCGAAATTACAACTTTGACCCCCACAGGGAAGCCAGTGCCTTGAGAGACAACCTGGGTAAGACATACACGCATATAATGATGGTCACCTGGAGCTTTTAATAAATCTTGTGACTGCATTTGGGGAATAACTGGTTGTGTGTGTGTTACCTCAGGTGTGCAGCACCAGCAGGTAAACGCGGAGTCACTGTTGTTAGAGGCGGTGAAGCAGGTGAAGGTCAGTGATCTGGAGGACGACATCCTGGAACTCCTGGAGGAGGATCCTGCATCGGCCAATCAGTGAGTCTCGCTTTAGATGGACAGGAGCAAAAGCCAATCACTTTTACACACTAATTGGAGATGGACATAAAAAATATATGTGCAATCATGGAAACACTTTGAAAATGTTTCTTTAATGTGCAAATGTGTTGAAAACAATTAGTGCAATTAAAGGGATAGTTCACTTTAATTAATGTTTGGTATGTTTTAGGTTACCTCAAAGGCATCCAAGTTGTAGGTGTCTTTGTTTCTGCAGTATTTCGTTCTTGTCTGTCAGTCATATAATGGAGGTCTATGGTCACCACCTCAAAGAGCATGCACAGAGAAGTCCAAATTAAACATGATTTAATGACTCGTAAATATAAGTACACATTGATGGCCTAAGACACGAAACATGGCCCAAGTCCTTTTAATTTGTCTCTTTGCATATAAATGCCTTTGTTGTGGTTTAAACCACTTAGTCTGTTTACATTTTGACAGTAACATGTCAAGGTAGATTTCTTGCATTAATCAGTTTACTGATTTGTATGTTCACTACTGTTCAAAGATATTTTTATTAATAAAATAAAACAAAAAAACCATTAACCCCCGGTTTTGCAGACAATGCTTAAAGGGATAGTTCATCCAAAAATGTCTGTCATCATTTACTCACCTTCAATTTGTTTCAAACCTGTATGACTTTCTTTCCTGATTTCTGAATCCTAAAGAAGAAATTTTGAAGAATAGGGGTAACCAATCAGTTGATGGACCCCATTGACTTCCATAGAATGGAAAAAAGTACCATGGATGTCAATGGAGTCCCACAATTCTTTCAAATATCTTTATTTGTGTTCAGCAGAAGAAAGAAACTCATACAGGTTTGGAACAACGAACGACAGATTTTTTTGAGTGAACTATCTGTATAAACCGAAGATATCTTAAAATAGGGTCAGTGCCATTTTTTTGTCTGAAGATGCACACCAGTAATGTTTTTTATATCAAAGGCATGTTTATAAAAGTTCCGTAGCCCTCAAACCATATTCACTTTATAGCCCTTAATCCTGTAATTGTGGACAAATGTGGGCACAGAGGGCTCAGGTGTGATCCTAATTTTTATTTATTATAAATGTTATATCACTGTCTTCGATAAAGTTTTGTCTATCCATTTATGGTGTTTATTTTTTATTTTGGGGTATTTTTGAATTTATTTACTTCAAAAAGTACCATATTTTCTATGTAAATGATGCTTATTTTTATGTTTTATTTTAAAAAAGTTTTAACTACATTAAAATATCATTCCAATAAGTTCTTAGAGCTAAAACCTAAAGATGAAGTGTCTTTGCTGTCACCTGGTGTCTTATTTTGGCTTATTTTAGAATGCTCTAAATTACAGTTTTCCCATTCATTTCTATGGGTGCCCATTTTTAACCCAAACACAAGATTAAGGAGTTGTTGTTTTTTCACCCACTTAACATTGTAGAATTGAGTAAAAAAAAATGGTGTGTTCAGGAGGCAAACTTAGGAAAAGTAGCCAAGTCTTGTACCGCTCAGATCAAGGGAAGTATTTTTTAAAAATAAATCAAAACTATTTTGCCCACATTTGTCCAGTATACAGTTTTAGGGTTAAATGTCCTAATTAAACTAAGGTCTAATCCTGGCTTAATCTAAGCCCTGTGTGTGAAACCAGGTCTATTAATGTGAAATATTATTTCAGTTTAAAATAACTTTTTCTATTTAAAAATAATGTAAAATGTAATTTATTCCTGTAATCAAAGCTGAATTTTCAGCATCATTAACCCTTCAGAAATCGTTCTAATATGCTGATTTGCTGCTCTAGAAACAGTTATTATTATTATTCATGTTGAAAACAGCTTCTTTTTTTGTTGTTGTTGTTTTTTTAGAATTCTTTGATAAATTAAAAGGTCAAAAGTGATCTGAAAAGTCTTTACCGTCACATTTATTGTGTCTTTTTGGAATAAAACGATTAAATTCTTCATCAAATATCTGTGTATGTCTTTCTCTAAGGGCTGATTCAGAAGAGGCGGGTCAAAAGGAGAAGTTAGTGATCTCAGAGGACTGTGAGCTGGTCACTGTGGTCGACGTCTATCCGGGTCGTCTCGAGCTCACCACACAACACATCTACTTCTATCGACAGCAGCGCGGAGAAAGAGGAAGGTGAGGAGGAATGGGGGAAGGTCAAAGGTCATGTATGTGAGGAAAGACATGGTATTGATGTTCTCCATTTCCAGGTGTAGGTCAAGACTTTAAATGGCCTCTGTCTCAGATCAGAGAGATCCACCTGCGCAGATACAACCTCCGACGCTCTGCGTTAGAGATCTTTCTCATCGACCAGACCAACTACTTCCTGAACTTCAAGAAGGAGGTCAGAAATATTTCATCATAAAACAGAAGTTGCGATAATCTTCTCTTTTGTGATGGACACTACCGGTCGAAAGTTTAGGGTCAGTAAGATTTTTAAGTTTTTAAAAGAAGTCTCTTCTGCTCACCAAGTCTGCACATTTTTTTTTTTTTAAATACACAAAAAACACAGTAAAATTGTGAAATATTATGACAATTTAAAATGACTTTTTATGTTAATATATATTAAAATGTAATTTATTCCTCTGATAAAAAGCTGAATTTTCAGCATCATTACTCCAGTCTTCAGTGTCACATGATCCTTCACAAATCACTCTAATATGATGATTTTATGCTCCAAAAACATGTATGATTATTATCCATGTTGAAAACAGTTTTTTACATTTTTATTTCAGGATTCTTTGATGAATAGAAAGTTCAAAGAACAGCTTTTATTTAATTAGAATCTTTTCTAACATTATAAATGTCTTTACTGTAACTTTTGATCAATGTAACTCATCCTTGATGAATAGAAGTATTGATTTCTTATTTATTTCCCCCAAAAATAAAATACAAATTCTTACTGACCCCAAACTTTTTAAGGGTAGTGTTTAATGTAACAAAAGCTTTCCATTTCAGATAAAAGCTGTTCTTTTGAACTTTCTATTCATCAAAGAATCCTGAAATAAAAATGTAAAAAACTGTTTTCAATGTTTTCATGTTTTTGGAGCATAAAATCATCATATTAGAGTGATTTGTGAAGGATCATGTGACACTGAAGACTGGAGTAATGATGCTAAAAATTCAGCTTTTTTTCAGAGGAATAAATTACATTTTAATATATATTAACATAAAAAAGACATTTTAAATTGTCATAATATTTCACAATATTACTGTGTTTTTTGTGTATTTTTTATCAAAAAATTGCAGCCTTGGTGAGCAGAAAGACTTCTTTTAAAAACATAAAAAATCTTACCGACCCTAAACTTTTGACCGGTAGTGTATATCCAAGGGACTTGATTTTGTCTTGATGGTTGTGGTTTGCTCCGGTGATTGACAGGTTGTTTCTGTGTTTGATTGACAGGTGCGTAATAAGGTGTACAGTCGGATGCTGCTGCTGCGCTCTATCTCTCTTCAGGCCACACACTCACCGCAGGAGCTGCTCAAAGCTTCTGGACTCACACAGGTCACTGCAGACGTATGAGGCACTCTCAGTTTAGGGATTTGATGTTGTATGTGTAGACTGAATGTTTAGAGCTAATTAAGCACTGACTTTCACTTTCTCTGTCATCAGAAATGGGTGAACAGGGAGATCTCAAACTTTGACTACCTGATGCAGTTGAACACTATTGCAGGAAGGACGTATAATGATCTGGCTCAGTATCCTGTGGTGAGTGACATTTACACACACACGCTCGGGATTCTGTTTCAACTGCAGTATGGTCATGTGATTTGGCTAAGTAAGACATGTTCCTGGATTAACATATTTTGTTGATCCTGGAACGACTGTTCCTGACTACGCCAGACTTCGATACTTCCGCTCTATTTCAGTTCGCTTCTCTGTTTAGTCTGAGACATCGACCTTAATTGAGACGTCGAGAGTTAGGGAAATCGAAAACGACCATGGATATGGAGACACGGGATGCAATTGACCTATGGCTAAGCCACGCCCCCTCCACCCACTCGGACAAACATTCGACATCATAATGAACAAATCTTTTCCCGAGTCAATTCGTTCATTTCGTTCATTGAATGAACCAAATGACTCAAAAAAAGATTTGTTCATTTTGATGAACGAGTTCGAACAGGAGAGTCACAAACGCGCATCACAGAACAGAGCATTTGTGCTTATAAAACTTAAACTTTTTTTTTTAATGAGTGATCTCGCTTAAGACCCTTATTCATCGTCTGGAATTGTTTAAAGTCCTTTGAACAGTTTGCATTTTACACTGAAACTGTCTTTTGGGCCTTGAACCGTTTGGTTCCCATTGAAGTCCATTATATGGAGAAAAATCCTGGAATGTTTTCTTAAAAAACCTTAATTTCTTTTTGACTGAAGAAAGAAAGACATGGACATCTTGGATGACATGGGAGTGAGTAAATTATCAGCAAAAGTTTTTTTAAAAGTGAACTACTCCTTTAATTCTTGTTTAATTTATCCACGTTTAGTTGTTGTCGTCGTCTACCGCGTAACTCAATCCAGAGCAGACACTTATCTCGGTTGAAATGTGGCTTGGGAAAGGGTAAAAAACACTCCGTTGCCCAGCCGCTTGGGATACCCAGTGTTGGAGTTGCATGTACCCCATGCACACCGTTTGATCATTTTAAACCTAAAACGACAAGAAAAAACATAAAAACGAATGAAAACGGACTAACTGCAATGCATTTCAATGGACGTGAAAGCAGAGAATGTCTGAGTGTATTGGGTGAGCTATGCGCACTGTGATTGGCTTATCGCGTTTGGGGTGTGGCTTAGCCATAGGTCAATTTGCATTTGCAAACTGAAGCCCGAACAAGAAGAGTGTTTATTAAACTTTTTGAATGCAGGTAATGATGTGGCTCTACTCCTGACAGGTTTTGGGAAAAGTTTCATTAATCAACTATTACCGATCGACAAGCGAGAAACTGGAGAGGTCAAAAATGTATTCCTATCCTTATCCCTAACCCATAACTCATCCCTAAAATCAGAGGGAAATTATATGTGAATAACACTGATGTAGAAGTACCTAACTCTGGTTGTAAGCCTAAACTTGACATAAATTGCGAACTTGTCCCTCAAATCTGATTGGTTGATTGGAATGTTTGCGAAATCACGTTCATTGTATGGTCAAACATCAGCGTTCATTCAATCATTCATGAATGATCTTACATGTTTTTAGTTCCCCTGGATCCTGTCGGATTATACGTCAGAAGAGCTGGATCTGTCAGATCCGCGTGTGTTCAGAGATCTCTCCAAACCTGTGGCAGTGCTGAACGAGAAGGAACGCCAAAGCCGTCAGAGAGAAGTGTGTTCCTGTCTCTGTTCTCTCAGTCCTAACAGATCATATTTACTAAGATAGAAATCTCAGTGTTTACTGCAGGTTTCACTATTTCATAGTTTTAATTATATACTATAATAGTATTTTTAATTTTTATTTAAGTTTTAGTAATTTTGTTATGTGCTTTGTGTTTCTATTTAGCTTTATTTTTCATTTTTATTTTTTCGTTTTTCTAACTATTATTCAAGTGCTGTCAAATCGATGAATTGCATCTAACATAAAAGTTTTTGTTTATTAATGACTGTGTATTAATAAATGTACAGTTGTAGGGTGCTCGTTCAGAAGGAAGTTTCCCATGTAGGCAGTGAAGCAGCTCACTAGATGTTGGAAAAGAGCAAATGTTTTGAAAGTCGATTTTGCGGCAGCAATTGATTAATGTGCTTGTAAATGATCTGCAGATATGAGAGTTTTGAAGACCCCACGGGCACCATAGACCGCTTCCACTACGGCACGCACTACTCGTAACGCTGCAGGAGTCATGCATTACCTCATCAGAGTCGAACCCTTCACATCCCTGCACATCCAGCTGCAGAGCGGCAGGTGAGGCTTCTCTGCTTTTACTGCTGTTTGCCTTTTTAGTCCTTTTCAGCGTTTTTCTTTTGTCAACCAAACGGTTTTCTGTTTGCTTTGAAAAGAAAAGGTCACAGAAGTTAATTTAAAAGGCCTTATAATCTAAGATCTTCCCTGAAGTCCACTTGCAGTAAACTGTCAATCAAGTTTTACAGTGATCCTGTACCTTTAAGATTGGCTTCTGTTATGATTGGCTATTTATTGATTGATATTTAAACATGGGCAGTCATATGCAAATGTGTTTATGGCTTTCAAATCATATCTAAAAACTGAATAAAGTTGATGTGTTGTTGGTCTGATCGTCTGTGGCAGGTTTGACTGTGCTGACCGTCAAGTTTCACTCCATTCCCGCTACCTGGCAGACCCTCATGGACAATCCCAATGATGTCAAAGAGCTCATCCCAGAATTCTTTTACTTCCCAGAGTTCTTGGAGAACCAGAACGGTGAGCAGGGGCAGCAGAGTAAACATTTCCCAGAGAAACTTTGTTAAGAATTGCAAAAATTCTCGCTTTTTTCATTTATTTCAACTAGGGCTGGGTAAAAAAATATCAATTTCTCAATATTAATCGATTCTCATTTTTACCAACCGATATCGATTCTTAAATCTCAAGAATCGATTAGTCGTCCTGTTTTCATTTGATGAATGAATGGAACATTGTAGCGTGCGTCCTATCCAATAAATCACAATAATCTTTGTGCTTTGTGACTATTATTATGAAATAAAGTCTCAAATTTCAAATCTGTAAATTTCAAAAAGAACAGCTTTTATCTGAAATGGAAAGCTTTTGTTACATTAAACACTTACCCTTTAAAAAGTTTGGGGTCAGTAAGAATTTGTATTTTATTTTTGGGGGAAATAAATAAGAAATCAATACTTCTATTCATCAAGGATGAGTTACATTGATCAAAAGTTACAGTAAAGACATTTATAATGTTAGAAAAGATTCTAATTAAATAAATGCTGTTCTTTTGAACTTTCTATTCATCAAAGAATCCTGAAATAAAAATGTAAAAAACTGTTTTCAGCATGGATAATTATCCTACATGTTTTTGGAGCATAAAATCATCATATTAGAGTGATTTGTGAAGGATCATGTGACACTGAAGACTGGAGTAATGATGCTGAAAATTCAGCTTTTTTCAGAGGAATAAATTACATTTTAATATATATTAACATAAAAAAGTCATTTTAAATTGTCATAATATTTCACAATATTACTGTGTTTTTTGTGTATTTTTTTTTTATTTCAAAAAATTGCAGCCTTGCGTGAGCAGAAGAGACTTCTTTTAAAAACATAAAAAATCTTACCGATCTTAAACTTTTGACCGGTAGTGTATATGCACCATTTTTAATGTTCTTCAATATTTAATGCATGTTTGAATAAATCTGGCAAGTTTTTATGACACTTCAACAATGTAATAGGCTAATGAAGCCTAGTAGACTACAACTGACTCCCATAGTTTACAGCATTTATTTAGACATTTGTTTTCCTTGAAATAATTTGCCATGTATTGTAGCCTACCTGATATCCAAAATAATCAATATCGAATCGAAATTAAAATCAAATGGAATTGCAAGCTTGTGAATTGAAATCGAATTGAATTGTGAAATTTGTTTCAATACCCAGCTCTAATTTCCAACACAAGCTCTCATCCCAAAATCACAAGATTGGTTGAGCTGGTGTTGCCAGTCAAGCTGGAATAAAAGAAAGCTTTTCAACCCTCCTGTTGTGTTAAAAACTGGGACAACTTTTCCGTTTCCATGCAATTTGCCAAAAATTGTCAATGTTTAAACCACTGAAGACTAAAAACAGAAGTCAATACTGACCCAACACAAAAGATGTACAGCCTTTCCAAAGCACATCTACATGTCTACATGCTAATTTCTGACAAATATCAAGAAGAAATAAATAGTTTGAACAAGCAATTCAAGCTGTTTAAGAAAATTAAATGCGAGTTCATTAAGAAAATAAAATACATAGACTTTTAACTTGTTTCCCTTCATTGTAAACCCATTCTCTCTTTCATTGTAGGATTTGACCTGGGTCGCTTGCAGATCTCTAAAGAGAGGGTAAATGATGTCATCCTGCCTAAATGGGCCAAATCTTCCGAGGATTTCATCTACAAGCACCGCAAAGCCCTGGTGAGCCCGTTTCTGATGACCTCATCACTGCTCTTCCCCACTAACCTCAATAGAGAGCCTCCGGGGAGGGATGTGTAATTGAATACGCTCCTCTCTTATTATCTGTGTCTCTCTTCGTCTTAATTCCTCTGCTGCTTCTGTCCTATTAAAGCAATGGCTTTGTGAAAGGTTACAAAACTAGAACGACAAAAGAGTCTTTCCCAGGCACCTCTTAGCAGATTCTGATCAGGCCTCAGGTCTATCCTTAAAGAAATAATGGTTTGATGTGGATGTTGTGTGTTCTCTGCTCAGGAATCAGAGTATGTGTTGGCCCATCTGCATGAATGGATTGATCTGATCTTTGGCTATAAACAGAGGGGCCCGGCTGCAGTGGAGGCCCTTAATGTCTTCTATTACTGCACTTATGAAGGTATGAAGTTGTAATGTTGATAACATCCTTTGCCACCAATTCTTGAGAACATCGAGTGCGTTACGTTTTTAAACTCAGGGCCGTCAAACGATTAATCGTGATTAATTTCATCCAAAATAAAAGTTTGTGTCTACACAATATATGTGGGTGCACTGTGTATAATTATTTTGTATATATATAAATACACATGCATGCATGTACATTTAAGAAAAAATATTATTTATATATAAAATATTTATATTTATATATAATATAAATGATATATAAATTTATATATAGTATATGCATGAAAATAATTATTAAATATATACAAGCATGTGTGTGTGTGTGTGTGTGTGTATATATATATATATATATATATATAATTTATTTATATATATATATATATATAATTTATATAAAATAATTATATATATATATGTATATAATTATTTTATATATAATTTATTTATATAAAAAAATTATAGATAGATATATATATATATATATAGATATAGATAGATAGATAGATATAGATGTATAGTATATATGTAATATATATATACTTTATTTATATAAAATTATTATACACAGTGCACCCACATATATTATGTAAACACAAACTTTGGATGCGATTAATCGTTTGACAGCCCTATTTTAAAACGCATGTTCTTAAAGCAATTATGCGGTAGGGTAGAAGTTCAAATATATCACAAACTCTGACTTTTTCTTACCCAAGAAATATAAAAATGGGTTCTCATCTCGTTCAGCCAAAGGTCAAGTTGTGAGAAACTTTAAATATGAGAGAAGAATGAGTCCTGCTGACATTTTGAAATACTCTGTGTTTTTAATGCTTTATTAACATCACAACTCACAAATATAAAAATATAAAAATTGAATACTCTGCATGAAATACATGGATGCTTGCATTTTGACACACACACGGTTAGCTTGCATTGGCAGGTCATTGATTTGCATGTAAATCGAGTCTCAATAAACTGAGTTTTGGTAGTTATCAGTGTAAAGGTGTGCGTGTACACATGCTCTATCGACTAGTAATCGTGGCAGTTTAGTGGATCTGTTGTAATTTCATTTTACTGACAGACGTAATTTTATTACAGCTACAGTTTATTAAAATGTATAAACTACCATTTCTACAGCATTTTTATTTTTTAATAGTTAGGGTTAGGTTACATTCATCTAGACAAGATAAAAAGGCACCTTATATGTACAAATACCCCAATGACTGTGCTAGAGTGATGTTGGTGAATGAATATTTTCCTTAAAGCAAATTCTTAAATAAATAATTATTATGATAATATATAAATAATACTAAAATAACACTGTAAACTGTGGTGTCAAATCAGACATCTAATTTCCTACATACTTGTGCTAGATTCATGTCTTTTCTGTCTCTTTTGCACATAACAAAATTAGGGATGCATCTGATATATGTGCCACATTATCGGCATCGGCCGATATATGACCACTTTTAATGTTATTCGCCATCGGCCCAACAACACACATTTAGCCGATATCTAAAAGCCAATAAATTATGTATTATTTCCTTCAGCTGAAGCACTTTAGATGCACACTGTTCAACATGATGCTTTTAAATTGCTTGATATATGATTGAAATCACTTTAAAAAGGAAAATCCAGTTAAAGTGTAAAATGTGCAGCGTCAAGTCTGATATCGGCTACACAACATTAAAATAAGAGCATCATAATTGTGTTTGTATCTTGACTTTTAATGAGGAGACTTTTTATAATCAGGCTCTAAAAAATTGTCTAAAAATTTGGATTTAGATTTATCGGCCAATATATCGGTTATCGGCTTGCAAATATAAAGAATTATCGGTATTCGGCCAAAATTGTTCATATCGGTGCATCCCTAAAACAAAATAATTTTAATTATATTAAATAGTTAATTAATTTGGTAAGTAGCCATATTGGCAGAAAAATAAAGTCCTTTAGGGTGAAATAAAACGTGTCTGTTTAACTTCAGGGTCCTTTTTAACCTGTTGGTGTCTATTTTTTGCGATAGTGACTTCAAATGATCACTTATGTTTATAGTGTTAAGATAATTAATATAGTGCAACATCTACATTTTAATAACATCTAAAATTTGTTTTAGGGGCTGTTGATCTGGACGCCATCACAGATGAGAAGGAGAGGAAAGCTCTAGAAGGCATGATCAGTAACTTTGGACAGACACCGTGCCAGTTACTAAAGGTACGACTCTCTGATGCAGTGTTATTACAAGCTCACATGGATTTGCTAGCATAATTAGTTCACACAAAACACGTCATCCACTTACCCTCATTTTGTTTTTAACTTGATTTGTGCGTAAATTATTGCAGAATTGTCATTTTTCAGTGCAAAATGGGTTGCACTTTATTTTACAGTATGCTGAACTTACAGTATACTGACCTTATACTGTACTTACCTAAGAAAGTGCTGGGAAATACAATGTAAGTACATGGGTTAGGGTTAGGTTTAGGTGTATGTTTAGGGTTGGTTCCTAGTTATTTCTATAATAAGTACATATTATGTACATAGGTAACAGGACTGTAAAATAAAGTGCCACCGTTGTGTACAGATGACCTAAACATGATAGATGCTCTGTGTTAATGTGCATTCAGGAGCCTCATCCGTGCGTCTCTCTCTGGAGGAGCTGGAGAAGAGGAGAACTCGTCTGGACTCTTGTCCCTCAACGTTTCTGAGCACCTCACTCGAACTCAAATCATTCTTCATTGAGGTGACTGAATTGAGCAGTCCTTCATTTCGGTGTTGTTCTGTTGAGTGACAGCTGAGGACTGATGAGTTTCATCTCTGTGTTTTAGGGCATTCAGTGATAATGTGCCTCTGGTTAAAGCTGTTGTCCCTAAGAACCAATCACATTCATTTATCTCACAGGGGAGTCCAGATACTCTGGTAAGTCTGGGTTTCATTTGCCTCATCTCACAGACAATGCATCTAAATTGACCCTATTATTTTATTTATTCATTTATTGTGCACATTTAATCAATGAAATTACATATGTATATATTTATTAATTTATATGTAAAAATAATTGTGACTCAAATCATTTATATATCATTTAAATAAATATGTATAATTATTAGGGCTGTCAAACGATTAATCGCGATTAACGCATCCGAAATAAAAGTTTGTGTTTACATAATATATGACGGTGCACTGTGTATAATTATTTTGTATAAATATAAATACACACACATGCATGTATATTTAAAGAAAACATATAATTTATATATAAAATATTTATATATAATATAAATTATATATAAATCTATATACAGTATATACATGAAAATATTTCTTAAATATATACTATTTTATATTTTTATAAATATATACTTAATAAATATTATTACATATATACTTAAATATATTTATATATTTTATTAAATATATATATTTATTAAATATGTGTGTATTTATATATAAAAATAATTATACACAATGCACCCACATATATTATGTAAACACAAACTTTTATTTTGGATGCGATTAATCGCGATTAATCATTTGACAGCCCTAATAATTATTTGAATTAATTTTAAATTGGTACAGCAGCCATGTATTAAGTGGGTCCTGATCACACCAACATAAATATTTGTATGATTCGCTCTCATTGTGGACAATTTATCAATGCACATTGTAATAAAATAAAATTAAAATGTATAATACAAATATTTGAGTCAATGTAATTTTATATTCATATAATTTATATAAATGTGCTGTTGAGTCCTGATCACCCTTTTAAAATAATGGCCAAAATACATGATAATCCCACAATTATAAATAAATGCATTGCAAAAACCATTCCACATTTAATGCCCTTAATCTACTCATAAATAATGTGTATTCGGGTCATCAAGGTCACGCTGAGCAACAACTGCTTGATGGGAACTCATGGCTGGCTGCCCTACCGACAAGAACATATCCAACTACTTCACCTTCATCAAAGACCTCACCGTAGCCAGTCCAAAGTGAGTCTCTATCGCGGTTAACGTCTCACATCCTGTTTGTAGCCGCCCTGCACTTCCTTTAAAATCTTTCTCTCTCTGTAGGACTCAGAGGTTTCTATCAGGGCCGTTCTCTCCCGGGGTTGAAGTCACCACTCACCTGTTTGTTGTGTCTCATGACGGGAAGTTGCTGTTCAGCGGAGGCCACTGGGACAACAGCCTCCGAGTCAACGTCACTCGTCAAGGGCAACAATGGCAACATATCCGCCACATGGGTAATGGAAACTCTTGACCTTCCTCTTCTTTCCGCCGCTCTGTTCTCTCATGAATAAACGCATGCAGATTGCATGTTCTCACTTAACCTTGAGTTGCAGGAAAGAGTTCTGCTAACTTGTGCATGTTTGTGTCTATCCCGGCAGACATCATCACGTGCCTGGCCACAGATCACTTTGGGATTCACCTGATCTCTGGCTCCAGAGACACCACCTGTATGGTGTGGCAGGTGTTACAGCAGGTGTGGAGCATTTTTATTCTCTCCTCATTTAAAGGGGTTTGTATTTCTACTGATTCTGTTAACTTGGTGTGTGTGTGTGTGTGTAGGGAGGTGCTCCGGTGGGTCTGTCCTCTAAGCCAGTGCAGGTGTTATACGGACACACAGATGAGGTTGTGAGTGTGTCCATCAGTACAGAGCTGGATATGGCGGTCTCTGGATCAAGGGTGAGACTCGTCACTCAAAAACACTTCCTGCTTTCCAATTTGCCCACTTACACTATGCCCTAAAAGGTTGTACTGTTTTTGTGAAGAAAAGTAAAATTTTTTTGAGTGTGAGATAAAGTCCGAAATTCGCATCCGAAATTTTCACAAGTTAAAAAATAAATACGACCTCACGTTATGTCAATCACGCTTGCACACTGCCTCCGAAACTTTTATCCGTCATAAAAAATAAATAAATAAACGGATCAGGTTTGACTTTCTGCGTCTTTCAGCATCTCGTAGCAAGCACTTTGAATGGTGTTTTGACAATTCAGAGCTACCGAATACGAAAAAACGCATATGAAAATTTCAGACTTGTGTGCAAGGGCCTTAAGGCCTGTACACACCGGGACGAATATCAGAGCACGTTATTTGTCAGCGTTTTTCAGACGCGTTTTTTGTGTTCACACCCAAGCGTTTTTCGCTGACGATGAGCCGAGTGAACATGCAAATTCATTCCCTGACATTAGATGGCGCTTAATGTAAAACAGAAATAACAATAGAGCTATACTAGGGTGATCATATTTTGATAACCAAAAACCAGGACACTCAGCCTAGCAAACAGATATTCAAATGATACTCGAAGTTTACTCAAAGATGCCTTATTAATTTCAATACATTTAAATCCTCCTCTGTATGGATAGAAAATTGTTATATTATAAGACAAATTCAGATAGGCTTCTCAGAGGTTACTCAACATGTTTTATTATGACAGATTTAAAAAATAATGAATGAAATAATGATAGAAATAATGTCTTCTGTATTAGAAAAATAAATATATAAATAATAAATAACTAAAAGAAATGCCTCCACAAACTTACAAAAACGAACTAAAAAAACTATATCTTTAGTTTTCATCCTCTTTATCCTGTTTTTCTTCCTCATCCTCCTTGTTTGCCCATCTATATTTTGCTGTAGAAGTGATCTTTCCCAGCAGTTTTATGAAAACCAAGACATTTTCATCACTTAAAAACAGCCAGGACGCCAGGACAGGACGTGAAAACAGGACATGTGTAACGCAAAGTTGAGATGTTGCCCAGAGATAAAAACATAGCACTAGTTGTCTGATGAACAGATGCACGAGAGGCAAGAGTTGTCGTATTTCCCGCGTTTAATAAAACCAATCAAATGTTACACTCGCCCTCATACATTGGGTATTGACAGAGAAAAAATACACAAAAACAAACATCCAATGGTCGCAATAGAAAAATAAAATAAAAGAAAGAATACAAAGAGAGCCGACAGAGCGGTTATCTCCTCTGATAACTTGTCAAAATCTAACTGACACTACGCACACTATGCACAGTTCTCATCTTATCTCAGATTTCTATAAAGCACAAAGTGACCGTTACACATGTCCTGGGGAAACAGGACTGTTGGTCACCCTATATTATACTATTATTACAGAAATACTAATATAAATATTATCATATAGCTCTTTATGCTCCGAGACCAGCAGCTCAACATTCATCTTGCCCATAGATATCTTGCCTTGTAGGCTATCTTCTTCGCCCCCAAGTTGTGTTTTACTGTAACTTCAGAAGCACCAGACACATGAGAAAAAGCGCCAATCTCATTGGTCGGATAGTTTTTGACGCGGCACATCAAACAAAAAAAAACGAACCCGAGGCGTTTTTTAAAACGACACTTTTACGCGTGGCGTTTTACGCGTCGGTGTGAACACTCACATTGGCGCCCATTGTTTAGTCACAAGGCATTAAACGTCGGAGAACAATGCGCGTGAAATTCGTCCCGGTGTGAACAGGCCTTTAATGGTCAAGATATTTGGGGCAGAAAAGTGGATCTCAAGGAGAGCCATAAAGATGAAGGCATTTGTGTGTCACAGGATGGAACAGTGATGATTCACTCTGTTCGGAGAGGTCAGTACATGCGGTCTCTGCGGCCGCCGTGTGAGAGCGCTCTGCCTGTGTCCATCATGCACCTGGCTGTGTCCTGGGAGGGCCATCTAGTGGTGCACACCTGCATAGAGGGCAAAGCCACACTGAAGGTATGAAACACGACTCAGTTCCTCTTCTCCCCGCACATATTTGTGTGCCCATGTAAAGCGATCCTCTTTGTGTGTGGTGTTTGCAGGATAGAGAACGCCCTGCACCTGTACTCCGTGAACGGGAAGCATCTGTGCAGCGCTCCTCTGAAGGAGCAGGTGACAGACATGTGTGTTTCAGGAGAACATGTTGTCATCGGCAGCGAGCAGGGTTTCCTGTCTGTCAGAGATCTGTACAGGTGAACTTAAACACACATCAGCTTTCTAAAACCAAGCTTAATTTTTTTTTCTATTAATTTTTGGTATGTTTTAGCTTACCTCAAGGGCATCCAAGATGTAGGTGTCTTTGTTTCTGCAGTATTTTCAATTTAGATATTTTTAGGTCAAACCGTTCTTGTCTGTCAGTCATATAATGGAGGTCTATGGTCACCACCTCAAAGAGCATGCACAGAGAAGTCCAAATTAAACATGATTTAATGACTCGTAAATGTAAGTACACTTTGATGGCCTAAGACATCGAAACTTGTAACCACAGCCACGTCCAAGTGATCTGAGGGCGCGGGTGCATTGTGGCTGTGGTTACAAGAGGTAAAAACGATATAAATACTGTTCGTTTTCTCACACAAACCACTCGTTTCATGTCTTAGGCCATCAATGTGTACTTACATTTACGAGTCATTAAATCATGTTTAATTTGGACTTCTCTGTGCATGCTCTTTGAGGTGGTGACCATAGACCTCCATTATATGACTGATAGACACAAACGGTTTGACCTAAAAATATCAAAATTGAAACTACTGCAGAAACAAATCCCTATCCCTTTAAAAGATTAGTTCACTTCAGAATAAAAAATTTCTTGATCATTTACTCACCCCAGTGTCATCCAAGATGTTCATGTCTTTCTTCAGTCGAAAAGAAATTTACGTTTTTGAGGAAAACATTCCAGGATTTTTCTCCATATAGTGGGCTTCAATGGGGTCCAACAGTTTGAAGGTCCAAATTGCAGCTTCAGTGCAGCTTCAAAGGCTCTACACGATCCCAGCAAAGGAATAATGGTCTTATCTAGCCAAACCATCGGCCATTTTATAAAAAAAACAACATTTCTATACTTTATAATCACAAATGCTCACCTTATGCACCACTCATTACGTAATCACGTTGAAAGGTCACGCGTGACAGAGGAGGAAGTACCGACCTAGTGTTTACAAAGACTAAGGCCCTGTCCCAAATGGCAAACTCTCTCAAAGACTTGTGGCCTTCCTCAGAGTCCACACTTCGGTGACATCATGAAGTGCAGACCTATAGTGCCCTTAGTGCGAGTCTTCGAGGGCGCATTGAGAGGTATTTTTGGGACAGACTCAATCGTCACGCCGGAAACAGGAAGACGGTCTGGTTGTTGCATAGACAGTATAAGAAGTACAAAAACAGGATTTATTTTATTTTCTCAAATCGTATGTCCATGTGAACTATGCAGCCTGCTTTTAAAGTTCTATAATTGTATATGCCACCTGGGCAAAACAATAGATGTCATGGTTATGTAAATGATAAAAAAAGTTGTACATAATAATACATAATGTTCAATTTTAACACAAAATGAAAATGAGTTTAAGAAAAATTTATAGGTTTCATAATACGTTTATGACTCAGTAAAGCCAATACATTCGGTTCTATTTATGTGATGAATCATATAATGCGATCGTATTATTTAACGCGCTTTTATTATGTTTGAGATATCAACCACTCAACTGGTAAAATGTATGTCTATGTCATGATACTCCTCCCATCTGTTGTCTGATTGGCCTTTCGCAAGGATTCCTGGGTAGTTAAAGTGCGTGGAGCCTGCATTTGGGACAGGGCCTAAGTCAAACGTGATTTGCACAAAAATTAATTATAGGTAAAACAACGATGTCAGACGATTTTGAAGTTGGAGGAGAAAATGAGATGAAGTTTTCTTCGCCCTTCTCTACCTTCTCGAACCGGACCAGTACAGAAAACCTTAATTTCTTTTCAACTGAAGAATGAAAGACATGAACATCTTGGATGACATGGTAGTGAGTAAATCATCAGGAAATGTAATTCTGAAGTGAACAAATCCTTTAACTTTCCCGAAGTCAGAAAGTAATGGCTCTCGAGTGTCAATAGGACGATTATTTTGGTAATCGAGTAATTGTGTTTATGTTTTATGATTGCTATTCGGATTGTAAGCATGCCTGTTTTATGATCATAACACACCCTTTCTCCTGGTGATCACGGCAGCTTGACTCTGTGTGTGTCGCCGATGGCGATGCGGGTGCCGATCAGGAGCGTATCTGTGACCAAGGAGCAATCTCACATGCTGGTGGGACTCAATGATGGCAAGCTGATCGTGGTGGGCGTTCGGCAAACCCCGGAGGTAAAAAACTCCTTCAGGAACTACATCACCCAGAGGATGGAGGGTTCGCCTCTCATGAACACACTGCGGGTGCGATCGCCCGCGCGCCTGCTGCATCTCAGAGACCAGAACACGTTCAGCCATGACGTCATCTGAGACAAACACACACACTCAGATACAACAATTATTGATGTTTACCTAGCTATCAAAATAGGGACTACAGATTTAATCTGAACCCAAAACATTTTTAGCATAATTTACATTTTTAAAAACTGAAAATAGTACAGATTTAGCCGATAACATCATTTTTGCAATTTCACACCCAAACTATCAATCACTCACATAAATATAACACACACACAAACATAAAAATGTTTATTTTGAGCATTTGAGCAATTTTTAACTCGAGCATTTGTTGTATAATCCATGGTAATTGTGTAAATGTTGTTTACTTAGTTTTCTATTAGCATTTAGAGTTGTAGCCTAACCAGAGAAGACACTACTAACAATGCCAACGGTAGTAGTAACAATAAATAACTCGTAGTGTCATGCTAATTCTAGAATAGGTTTAAAACTGTTAAATCATTTGAGGAGGGTTTTGATGATTGTTTGTTGTTTTTCTTTACGGACATTTTTCAATGCGCAGACACTGAAGCTATTTATTTATAATGCAAAAAATGCAAAGCGTTCTCAAGGATTTCCTCTTAAATATCAGTTGCTTTTGGGTTGAGATGAATTAGAGAATACAGCCTGAAACATTCTCTACATCGGTACATAATCACAGACGCTTCTATCTAAATAAACTTGATTTCACACATCAGTGATTTCCAAAATGAAATTGTACGTTTGCCGTTCTCAGCATTTCCACAAGGGGTGCTATAACGGACTAACCTTCAAATGGTCTTCGTTTCCGGTTTACAATTCTGGGCTTCGGGGTCTATACGACCCAAACAATTACATTAGTAATTGTACAAAAAATATACATTTTTAATCATACAAATAATATATCTTTTTTTTTATTTACTTCTCATCTATTCATTAATGCTGTGTTTTTGGAGATATAAAGTACTTTTGTATCCATATACCACACAATTCCTCAACTACACCACTAGCTTGCATATGAAATATTATTTTTTATGATACAGTGCATTTATGCTCTAGTTCTAGGCCTTCATTTCTGTGTAAAAAATTTCAGATTTATGGCGGATTTTTTTTTATATTTAGAAAAAAATATATATATATTTTGTTTTTTTTTCTACATTTCCCATTCATTTCAACGTGGGGTCATATTAACCCTGAAGACCAGAAGTGTAAAAATATTTTTACATACCTTCAAAACAACCGAATCAAGCCCATTTTTTGTGTGTATAGATAGATAATGTATGAAAAATCACAAAATCTTATTCCACTGAGATGAAGGGAACCTTTTTTTATTAAGTAAAAGTCGATTCGGGTCGTATAGACCCCATGACCTGATTGAGGGTTAATATAAACTCGTTTATGTTCACGTTTTTCATAGTAGAACATGCTTGCAGAGAATCTTTTTTAGCAAGTTAAATTTAATCACGCTTGATTTCCTTGAATTATCACGCATAATTTATTTTAACTTGATTTCTGAAGTTAGTTAAAGCAAATTAAGTCTCAAAAATGGAAAACACTGATTCAGTTTGCCATTTTCAAGTATGTGCACTTAAAATGCATTCGTGAAGCATTCCGTCTGTGTTTGCGTACTTGCATAGGGTATATTTCGGGCCTTTGGGTTTGTATACATACACCGTCATACAACTGTCATTTCCTTATCTCATCTTATTTTGAGTTGCCTCACTTGAAATGTAGCTTTTGATTTTGCACTAACCTAAAGTGAATCCAGCACAGATGATCTCACATGCACTCATCAATCATCTTTTTTTCCTCACTGTTCACCTCCTCTTTCCTTTTATCCTTCATGCATTCTCTCTCCTCTCCATTCCTCAGATGCGTTCTGGCCAGATTACGAGGAAACTCTGGGTCTCCAGTAAGCGTCTCACTCAGATCTCGTCTGGAGAAACAGAGTATCACACCCAAGACCCCGCCCCCTAAATCCCAGCCTTCCTGCCTGATTGGCCCACTGCCCTGTCAATCACCCAAACCCTGAATTGTTTCAGCTTCAGAGGAAGGCTCTCCTCTTTCTGAACCAATAAGAAGGACTTTTTAGCACCTGTATGCAAATCTGTGTGTTGTAGAGCCAAACGTATGCATGTTCCTTCATATGTGTAGTTGGACTGGTGCTGGCACCATCTGACTATGTGTGTCTGAATTCTGTGAAAATCCCATTGTTGACCCTCCTGACCCCGCCCTCTCTGTCTTTTCCACACACGCCCATTTTTATGTTAATCATCATTACCACAGTCATCGTCAGCATCATAACAACACGTGGTTTTGTAGTACATGTCCATTTAGTTTCAGTGGCCTTTCATTTGGTGATCTTTCGGATGTTCCTCAATTATTTTATCAGTGGACACACAGGCGTTATTTATTTGCACAGAGGTGGATCATTAATTCACAATAGACCAACACATCATACACCGCTTCATTTTATAACAAAACTGATGTGTGTGAAGTGCTAAGGTTGATTTTTTTTGTGTGCATGACTGTTGAATGTTCATTACTTGAATTACGATGTAGTTATTTCAATGAAGAATGCAATGTTGTGGATGTATATGCAGTACTACAGTTTGATTTGTTGCATCTGCAGTTCTTTTTCGGGATAAAACACTACGAATACAAAGTGGGATGAGTTCGAAGGGTTTTGCAGAGACAGTAAGCAATATGGTCTTGTCACTTATCGAAGCATTCCACTGGTTAGAACGATGCTCCGCAGTCTTCCTAGTATCCAAACCGAGCACCAGATCAGGCAGCGGGGTACTCTGTGTGCCACGGGACAGCTAGAACCAATGCCGTGTAATTCGACAGTCAGGTGAGACGCTGTTTCCCACTCCTCTTTTATATTTCTAAGCCATGCAGTCTTGGTTTTACTATGCAGGTAAACTTCCAGGCCTTCTCGAGGATTTCACAGTTACTGATTGACGTCTGAATTCTCGCTCCTCCATATGCAGTTTTTATTTCTTCACCATAAGATGTGTGTACATGTGTTTTTGTTTCCCTTACAAAAATGTACAAAATGCGTCAGTTAATTATAGTCACAATGGTATTGTTTTACATTAACTGAGGTATTTTGATGGACGTATCATTTTCCATAGTGTTTTTTTTTTTTTTTTTGAAAGGGCTTTTGATTTCATTTCTCACACTAATGTCTTTCTGAGTGACAATTCATTCCTTTACCAAAGGACGGTTGTTTTGAACACGTGTACGTGATCAATAATATGAAGATATTAATGAATACCAAAACGCAGACGTCTTTTGGTGTATGTGTTGTATGTTCTTCCATTATGTGCTTTGCTCTTGCAATAGTATTGAAGTTTAGATTTGAGGTCTAAATCATTTTATTTCCTGTCACAAAGTGCTCCCTGCATCTGCTGTTTGCTCATATACCGAGAAAGATCTAGATCGATGCTATGATTTCTTTGCATTTTAAATCTCGCTTTTCTTAGAATCTCAATGTGTTTTTGTTTTTAAACCGGAGATTCGCCAAGGTGGCTGTTTTTATTCACATATCTCTTTATCGCGTTTTCTTCCTTTAAACAAACTGAGTGCCTTTTTTACTCTCTTTTCGTCATTGGAATTTCAGACTCCATGATCAGTGACTCGATAGCATGACCTTTTCGTGACCCCTGTGGACAGCCAGACGAACTTCAGCGGCGACTCTGTCCGTCATGTCAGTCCTGTGACTTACTGAGCTGCTTTTATTTTAGCCGTCACTAATGGATGTGTGTTTTATATCTGTGCTTATTTATGAATCCAGTATGAAATGTTACAGCATGAATTTTATTTCTGTTTATGAATTGTATTATTATTTTTTTGCGGTGCACTTTCCAGGTACGGCAAATTGTAAGAGATTTGTTTTATGTCTCCTTGATCTGTACAGTGAAAATGCTTTGTTATACGTGAAGATTTATCATTAAAGTCCTGTTGAAAACTCTCAGTGATGTTTTTAAGTTGTTTTTGAACTGAATGATAGTTTTAATGAATAATTTAATAAAATATAATAACATTTGGTGTAATTTTACATCACTAAAATGAGACATTGTGAAATCTTTACTCTTATCATTTAGTATTTTATGTATCACAGAGTCATATCATTAGATTTTGTTTTCATTAATGAGTCCTATATGACATGACAAATATAGTTTTAGTGTGAAACTATGATTTATCAATGTGTATTTAAAATAATACAGAATTAAGAAGAATACGGAGTATATACTTGCAAGTACTTTGAATATATATATATATATATATATATATATATATATATAAAATGAAGTGATTGTGATTAGATTGTTACATATTAAAATGCTCATAATCAAGCTGCAATTTTTTTATTATTGATTACATGTTATTCATGATGACAGTAATTATTCATGATTTTTTGACTGTCCACATACTATCGCTTTTTTATCTTTTAAATTTCCTTTCAAAAGAAATCCTACTCCTCTAATTTAAGTGCCCCCTGAGATTTTAGCTTATAAGTTAGGTCATTAATAAAAATTCATAATTATTATAATAATACAATTAAGTTAACGATTATCTGATGTTTGTTAATGTCCACGTGTGTATGACATATTTTTTTTAGAATTTTTTTATTTAACTTTTTCATGTTACAATAAGCAATAGAGATGTCTGACAAAGAAGAAAAATATGACATCCTCAAAATGTACAATATAAATCTTATAATAAACTAAGATTCACACCTGCAAATCATCTGAAAAGAGATTTTCCATACTGTTCACATGACAAAGGAGTATGTATTAAATAAATTCAAATAACACAAAAGTTTAAATGTTTTTTAAAGAAACATATTGTCGTATACTGTAGAATATGATTTTTCAAGTGTGAGGCTGCCTGTCCCTTTAAGAAACTCTGGAAGTGACCGTGTGCGGCGGTGGAGGCATGCTCTCGCGAGATCTGCCCGCGAGAGTAAACAGTCGCCATTTCTCGAAAGTAAGAAAGAGCAGAAAGTGTGGCGGACAGTTCGTTCAGCATCGGCAGAGAAACCAACCCTTACCAACTCTTAAATTAAACACCGTATCTAAGCTCTCAGTTACCGGCTTTCTTCCCTGACTGCTGTACAATAGATGTGATATTTCAGTCGGAGTTTATGAGGGCGGTGAGTAAGTGAGTGAACGAGGCCTGACAGTACAAACACATGACTATATCCTGACTAGACTACAAACTCACTGTTGTTGACCACTCTCACAGGGGCACAGCTGCAGAAAAACAGCCCTTCCCTGAAAAATGATCATTGAAAACCTCGATGCCTTGAAGACATGGCTCTCGAAGACTCTCTGAACCCATGTAAGTGATCCACTGTGCATTAAAATGAGCCTCGAACATTGATGCTGTATAATTTTTCATATTTAAATCCGGGTTCAGTGTTATATGACTTTAACTGACAAATGCATTGACTCAGGAACTCTTTTTGTATATTAGTTTTAAGCAGTTAATACAATAATTATATGCTTGATTCTAGTTTTCTTAGTAGTTATTCCTTGCAGTTGAGTCTATTGTACTAGTTCAGATTATTTAAATTTGCTGTAAATGTTGTAGGTTGTCATATCAAGGACAGAACTGCATTATGCACTCTCTATGTCAGCTAAAGATGATTTAAGTGAAACCTCTTAACTGAAGTATATGTATCTGTCCCGCAGATGTGATGCTGACCCTTCTGCTCTTGCGAAATATGTGGTTGCCTTGGTGAAGAAAGACAAATCCGAGAAGGAGTTGAAAGCACTATGCATTGACCAGTTGGATGTATTCCTTCAGAAAGGTGCAATCCAATATAATGTTTCGAAGAAATATGTGGGTTTTGCTAAAACCAGGGGAAGAACCCTAACTAGTTGGCATCATCTCAAGCTGGTTGTTGTTAATAATTTTTTGAGGTTACTTTGATATTATTCGTCTGACAGCTGGTTCAATTCCATGCCACTTATTTCTCTGTTTGACAATGCTGCATTGTCAGAACCAAGCTGTTGATGTTGTTAACATATGTTTGATTTTGTTTTCAGAGACACAGATATTTGTGGATAAACTTTTTGAAGCTGTGAATGCAAAGAGTTACCTACCTCAACCAGAGCATCTGACTTCCACAAGCAGAATCGAACCTCACCAGCGCACTGAGAAAGAAGATTTAAAGAGAGAGGAGGTAAAAAACAACAAAAAAGTCCTTAAATTATGCTACTGCTACCAGTCGAAAAGGTTGGGGTCAGTAAGATTTGTTTTTACTTTTGAAAGAAATTTAGTAAGGATGCATCAAATTGATCAAAAGCTGACATCGATTCAGAAGAATCCTGAAAAATGTATCACGGTTTCCACAAAAATATGAAGCAGATGATTATCAGAAAGTGTTTCTTGAGCAGCAAATCATCATAGTTGAATGATTTTGGAAGGGTCATGTGACACTGAAGACTGGAGTAATGACAGGAATAAATGACATTTTAATATATTTTCAAATAGAAAGCAGTTATTAATGATACTTCACAGTTTTACTGTATTTCTGATCAAATAAATGGGTGAGCAACTTTCAAAAAACATAAAATCTTACCATCCCCAAACTTTTAAAGTTTATGACATTTTTCCTTAGATGTCTGTTTTTTATTGTGTTTGATGGTTCTGATTATTTTACGAGCAGCTCAGCCGAGATGAGGATCGAGAAAAGAAATTCACCCGGAGAATAAACCACAGTCCTCCGTCGAGCTCCTAGGTACAGCCGAGACAGCAGGTGAGACTAATATTATAAAAATGTAACTTTCCCAAAATGCCTAACTCACACACATATATTAAGCTGCCTTGCTTACTAATCTCATCTGTATTTTCTGTTCTATTTTAAATGAATGTACAGGAGAATAGATGAGCGCAAGAAAGACGACCGCACCAGGAAACGGAAGAGTACTGACTTGTAACCCTCCCAGGAGGGACTCTTACCGAGAACGCTGACAACCGCAGAAGAGAACGCAGTCGGCAGTTTCACTCGGAGTCGCAGTCGCAGCTGGAGTAAGGACCGCACTCGGACTCGAAGACCGAGAAAGAGATCGGGACAGAGACCGGGACCGCAGCAGATCACGAACTCGCTCACGGAACTTCGCACCAGGAGCAGAAGCAGAGGTGTGTGATTGCACTTTACTTTGGTGGTGTAAGGGGTATACAGTCAAAGACCCACAACCAGATATAAAGAATGAAGACCCAGAGTTTTTATTAAAGAAAGGTTTTACTGAATAGGAGTTCATAGGCCGCCTTCATACAGTTACAAAGATCACAGCAGTTATACCATTTCCAAGGCCTAAGCTACGTCATTGCTTACACGTTGAATGATTCTCATTGGTTAAGAAGTAGAAACACAGTATTTTTCCACACATATACAGAAAGACAAAGCATATCTCCATCGATCATGCATCTGACACTCAGAGCACATCATGACCTTCCAGGTCATAGATTTGTGTTTGCTGGGTGCCAGTATGTCCAGAACAACAACTCAGTCAATCTCCAATAATGGCAGAGGTTCCTTAACCTACAACCAAGAAGACTAACACTGAAACTTTAGTCTAACTGGAGTAAGACTTTAACAAAGAAATGGTGCCTTAAACTATTGTCTTCAATGACCCCTTTATGTTTTAACACTCAAACACAAACCAAATCCCAATTTCCCTATTATTTTCACTGTTACTGCATTGTGCATTCACATAGGACAAATAAGAGCTCCCATCAAGGCTGAAGAGAGTCTGAGCTGCTTATTATCAGTTAAGTGTACCAAAGCGTAATGATAAAACATTCACTCGTTTTGGGTAAAAACAGACAACATTTGCTCCCCAGAAAGGAAATATACTAGAAAGAAAACATTTTAATACAACAATTGAAGTTAAATATAACAACGCTCAATATAGCTTGACCATCTGTACCAGAGAAGGATCATCTGTGCTGGATTGATATGTGTTTTCATTGACGCCTTTAGGATCCATAAACCTTGGATCTATGTGTGTGTGTGTATATATATATATATATGAAGAGTTCAGATGCAAAAGCCTCTAAATGCCATTTGAAATTTTCTTCTAAAATGACCATTTCTATCAGCTTGTATATTTAAGTTCAGTAATTTCACTTAAATGACAATTAATAGGTAATCTTCATTGCCATTTAAGTGAAATTACTGAACTTTAATATACAAGCTTGATAAAATGATCATTTTAGAAGAAAATTTCAAAAGGCACTTAGAGGCTTTTGCATCTGAACTCTTCATATATATATATATATATTCAGACATATACATATATAAAAATGCATGCTGATGTAATTAACCTGATTCTTTTATATATACATATGGATATATTTTTAAATAATGAATATACTTGATTACTGATTTTATAAAAGAAATACATGACCATTAAAAATGATATTTAGATATATATATGCTGAAGAGGTAAGGGATTTTGACCACCCCTTTTGTAGTAATCTTTGTCATTTAAATTTGTATGTGTACACTTGACATGAAATAGTGCCGTCTAAAACTATTTTAAACAGACTTATATTTTGTGACTCATTTTGATATAGACTGCGTGAACTATTTTTACTTAAATACTTTAACTAAAAGTAATTTTAGTTTGTGTTAAGTGTTAAGAAGTGATTGATTCATTAGATTAAAATACAGTAAAAACACATATATTGTGAAATATTACAATTTCTATTGGAATATATTTAAAATTTACTATTTTCCTGTGATGAAAAAGCTGAATTTTCAGAAAATTATTTGCAATCGAAATCTTTTGTAACATAATAAAGGTCAATTTTGATATATTTAAAGCATCTTTGCTGTATAAAAGTATTAATTTAGTGCTGAAAACTGTATAGTACTTGCAGTATTTTTTTTTCTTCTTCATGCTGTTGTTAAATGCTCTTCTTGCCTTTCTAGAGCGAGATCCTGTAAAGGCAAAATATGACCACAGCCGTCCTGAACGCTCAGGAGGGCCTCGACCCCTGATGGCTACACCGCCACACCCCTCACACCCGGGACCACCTCTGCTCATTTCCCAGTGCCCACCCTCAGTAGCACCATCACCGTCATCGCCCCCACACACCATGGGAACAACACCACTGAGAGCTGGTCAGAATTCCCACAGGACCTCACGCCGTTCGAGCAGGGCCGGTCCACCGAGGAAACGCTGTCGTGACTATGATGGTATAGAGTCTTTAACACCCTATAATGAACTGCGTTTACATACTAGCCATCTTTCTTATGTCAGACTCCAGTAACATCCTGATTTGGTTGTCTTGACAGAGAAAGGCTTCTGCATGCGAGGAGACATGTGTCCTTTCGATCATGGAAGTGATCCAGTGGTGGTGGAGGATGTTAATCTTCCCAGCATTCTACCTTTCCAGCCTCCGCCTCTTCCGGGAGTGGATGGCCCGCCTCTTCGGGTCTGGCCGCCCCCTCACTCACTCCTGACTCCACCAGTCAACCTCAGACCACCTGTGCCTCCACCGGGCACCATGCCTCCCAGCCTACCACCTGTAGCAGGTGTGAACATTTTTTGGTAACACTACTTGAAGCCATTATGCACGGTATAAGTAGGAATCTCAATGCATTAATTTGGAATATGAAATATGAATAATTTCGACCACATTTATAATAATTTTCTATTCGTTGTAGACCTTTATACAGTTTATTTCATTAAAACATATGGCAAACAACCAATTTCAGATGTAACCAGGAATCTGCAATTATTCTTAATGCATTTCATCTTTGGTTACAATCATTTATGAAAATATATAATGCATTAATGTACATTATGGATACCTTTATAATACACAAAAGACTAACTATGATACTAAAATATTTAACCCGGTCTAGACACTTTGACTTTTTTTATTCTTTTCTTTTTTATTCTCTATATCAGTGACACTGTTTCTGAACTCCCTTAAATGCCTTCATTGTAGTACTGAGTTTATTAATGGGAACGACGCATCACAATATTTGTCATTTAATTAATTCCTGCCCAAAGCATCTGCAAATAAAGGGTAGAGGCCTGCTTGAGTTAGTTAGTAATGTGTTGAAAGTCACTGGTTATGTAAGGGGTGTGACATTTCCCAAACACAATAGAGTTGACCAATCACAAACACGCTGAAGTCCAGCCGACAAATCAGAGCACATTGTGTTTTTTGGAATAAGGTGCTTAATAGAGACAGGAACTAAACAAAGCCTTACTGAAAGACTGAAAGAGAGGTGCTGCAACAAAATCAAATATGTGAAAAAAGTTGTTTTTGAACATTTAAGCATGGAAACTTATTCTAGTAGACTTCTAAAACAAAATCAAGATTTTTAAAAAGAGCTAAATAGGTCCCCTTTATTGTCGAATGTCTTTTATAAACTGTTGCTCTTTTTCAGGCCCCCTCTCCTCCTCCTCTTCCTGCTCTGCAGCCCTCTGGTATGGACGCCCCTCCGAACTTCCATGACCAGCTCTGTGCCGACTATAGTCACGTCAGGGATCTCGGCCTCCGATCACCCAGCCTCCTCCACCCCTGTTCACATCAGGTTAGTGCCATGTCTAATATGGTGATTGCTCGACTCTGAAGGTGTTTATGTAAACAGTCATATCTTGAGCCTGAACTTATATTAACTGACCCATGTGAGCATATATGTAAATTATGACTGGTTGATCGATGCATAAACACACAATAAATAACAGCAAAAAAGCCTTTTCAAGGGCAAGTTTCAGGTTTTCTTGGGATCCGGAGCTTTTAACGGCAGCTGTAGTGACGCAAAAACTTTACCTATCAGAGATCTGTTCTTTATTTAGAAGGCGGGACATATTCCTCCATATTGCATGTTTTAGTTTCTCCCATTCATAAGTTATAGGAGTGAACCGTCTTTGCATATCCATAGTCTTTAATGGTAGTTTACACACCAAATAAATAAAGATGCTGATGATTGTTTTTGATCTATAGACTCATTTGAGCCAGACGTGTATAATCCTGAAGCCCCAAGCATGACCCTCGCGGCCCATGTACAGACACAGAGTCAACGACTGCAGCGGCCCAATCTGATTGGTCTGACCATGGGTGAGGTGGATCTGCCCCACAGAGGTAACCGTGAGCACTGGCCTCTCTGCTTAACCTGCTCTTCATCAATATAATAATGCTCCTATTAGATTTTCTTCCCGCTTTATGTGTTTATGTGTAATTCTTTCAGAGAAAATGTCAAACAACAACAGCACTCGGATAGTTTTAGAATCGGACTCCAGGAAGAGAGGAGCAGGACCGCATGATGGAGCGAATTCTTGCCAAGAAACCCTGGTTTGACAAAGTAAGTTGTTATAAACAATTAATGATTTAGCATAAAACTAAGATGCACATTTTTTTTGTTTCAGAATGTAAATATCAGTCCATGACTGGTGCATTTATTTAATTAAATGTAACAATATGTTCCTCTTAATTGCATATGTTGCTGGAAATGTGCATTGTTCCCTATAAAAATAACTCTCTCAAATGCTTGAGTCCAAATCTCAAGTTTATGCACCCAAATAAAGTAATTTTTTTTTTTTGTGCAGTGTACATTTGTTGCATCTCTTCAGGCTGTTTCATTGTTTTGTTTTGTTTTTTGACCTGCATATGTTTGTGTCCTTTTTGCTTCTCAGACCAAACTTCAACAAACCCAACCACCACAGCTTTCAAAGAAAAGTGCCCTACTCTGTAATAAACACCAAACTGGCCATCCGCTCAAATTCCTCCTGAGCTGAACAACATTAGCAAGCTTAATGAGCACTTCAGCAAGTTTGGAACCATAGTCAATCTCCAGGTACTGTAGTCTTAATAAGCCTGTTGTTAAAAGTCAACAGTTGTCATGTGTTGACGTTACAGGCATATCTCCTCTGTTTCAGGTGGCGTATAATAATGACCCAGAGGGGGCGCTGATCCAGTTTGCCTCTCCTGGAAGAAGCCAAGCGGGCCATGCAGAGCACAGAGGCGGTACTCAACAACCGCTCCATCAGAGTACACTGGCACAGAGAGGACACAGTGGAACACGCTGCACACCACGCCACATCCGGTACTGAAAGCCTCCAGGAAACATACTATGACTTTGAATAATCAAGTGTAATTGAACTAGAACTAGTGGCTGAGCAATATCGGGGTTGATTAGTGACCTGTGCCACTAAAAATATAAATATCTATTTAACCACAATTTGATTAAAAGATACTAAACATGCATTTATCACGAATTGATTTTAGTAACCCACACACACGTATAAATAAATACAATAACATAAACACACATACAGTGCCAGACAAAAGTTTAAAACATTTAAGGAGTAGTTCACTTTTGAAAACTTTTGCTGAGAATTTACTCACTCCATGTCATCCAAGATGTCCATATCATTCTTTATTCAGTCAAAAAGAAATTAAGGTTTTTTTGATAAACATTCCAGCATTTGTCCATTTAATGGACTTCTATGGGAACCAAACTGTTCAAGGTCCAAAAGACACTTTCAGTACAAACTGCAAACTATTCAAAGGACTTTAAACGATTCCAGACGATGAATAAGGTTCTTATCAAACGAAATGATCGCTCACTCGAGTCCTTCGTTTAACAGTCACACTTGTGGTGTTCGGGTCTTAAATGGACCCAAAGGGCAGGATTCATATTTATGAAATAAAATCTTTTTTACTTTTTGTAAAATATTTGTTTTTTTATATTTTTGGTGTTTTGAGATCATTTTAAAAATAAAAATAATTTATAGTTAATATTAATACAATAATTATGACCCTTTTTTCCCCTTGAATATAATAGAATGACATTTTTTTAAAAATATGCATTTCATTTTAGATTCAAGCCTAGGCCTCATAAAAGCAATTTTTGAAATGAGATGGATGCCGTCTGGTGGACAAACTGAGTATTTAAAAATGCAAAACACATATATAATCTGAATTTATTAGTGTGTATGTATAAAAGTTTGTTTGTGTGTGTGTGGATGTATTTTGTACTCTTGATGTTTAATAGATTCACCCCTTCACTGTTGTGTGCTTTTTTTCTGGATCGTTGCTGATTTGTAGATTGTACGCACAAAAAACTCAGTATTTTCACATTTTTGCCAATTTCCCATTCATTTTTTCCATGCCAGGTCCATTTGGACCCGAAGGTCCTGAAGTGACAATTTTTTTACAACCATTTAGACTAATCACATCCTGTCCCGAATATTTTTTGGGGCTTTCATATACCAAATACCAACAAAGTCACCAAATTTCGGACCATTCCGAGGAAGCTGTGATTTGAAAAAAAAAACATTATTTGAATCCTTCGGGACCATTTGGGCTGAACAACCCAGAGGGCTAATAAATAAATAACAAAGTTTAAGTTTTATAAGTTCAAATGCTTGCCTTGCTCTATTCTGTGATGTGCGTTTGTGACTCTCCTGTTCGAACTCGTTCATCATAATGCAATAAACTCCTTTTTCTGAGTCAATTTATTCGTTTCATTAGTTGAATGAACCAAATTCCCCAGAAAAAGGTTTGTTATTCGCAAACACTAACGAACAGTTCACTTTCCACAACACACACAAAAAAACCTTTTACACTGTTTGCAGTACACATGCCTTTGCTTTTTGGGCAAATTCCTACAATATTGTCACATGATCTTTATGTGTTGGGCATGGCTCAGCAGTGATGTTTTTAATAGCAGGTTAGATGGTTCCAGCTGCAAAATCAAATGATAGAAGCCATATTTGTTGTTTGTAGAGCGTACAGTCTCCCCAGGAGCCTGCAGGGACCACACTGAAACAGTCAGTAAAAGACCGGCTCTGGACCCTTACCCACAGCTCACCCTGAGCCCCCACAGGGTCCTAACGTCCCTCCACAGGTGATTTGATTTGATTTCATGTGGATTTGTCAGGCTGTAATGTTGTTGGATTCGCTTTGTCTTCCATGTTGTCTCGGATCTCAGCATGTCTGTTTTTTTGTTCTCTACAGAATACAACCAAAGCTTCAGTAAAGGAGCGCCTGGGCTTCGCTAAACCAGCTGGCCTCGGAGGAAAGGTTTGTTTTCTTCTGAGTTTTGCATAGCCAGAATTTGTACTGTTTGTGTAGAATATGTTGTGACTATGTTCGTTTCAAATTGTGAACCACTGGCTTCTTTTGAGACCCTTTGAATTGTTTATATGTAATGTAAACTTTTATTTTAATATCTTTACAGGTCTTTTCACCATCTACTGGCCTGACTAAGACTGTTTATAACCCAGCTGCACTGAAAGCTGGCCAGAAGGGGGTGCCATTTGGGACTAGGGTCAGCACTGAAGATGCCCTGAAAAGAAAACAGGTTTGTGTAATTGTGCTGGAAAAATGCAACTGTTTGTAGCTTGGTTTTTGATGCTTGTTTTGGCAGTGTTTGTGAACTCTGGTTCTGTTGTTCCCCACCAGGAGGCGCTGAAAGCTTCAGCAGGACGTCAGAAAAAAGAAACAGGAGATTTTGGAGAAGCACATTCAGACTCAGAAGGTGCGTCATTAATTGTTGCCCTTTGTCTTGTTGAATATGTTAAATTAATTGTTGATCCAAAACCAAATTTTTTTTTCTTTTCTGAGTTGAACAGCTGTGTTTTAATGATGTTGATGAAGTTAAAAAAAGTAAATTCAAAGTTTGATGTGAAGATTTTATTCAGCATTTACACATTAAATTGATCAAAATTTAACTTTTTATTCATCAGAGAGTCATGGTTTCCACAAAAAAGGAAGCATCACAACTGATTTTGGTTCAACATTGATCATAAGAAGAAATCAGAATATTAAAATGATTTTTGAAGGTTCATGTGACACCACAGAATTTGACAGCACAAATAAATTTTAATTTAAAATATGTTCAAGTAGAAAAGTTAACCCTTACACTAAATTGCAATACTTCACAATATTACTGTTTATACTCTGTTTTTGATCAAATCAATGCAAGGCTATGTTCAGACTACAGGCAAATACGGTGAAAAACAAAAAAAAATTGGCTCATGTGATTCAGATCTGTTTTTCTCATGACAGTGTGAACCGCACAAACCACATCTAAACTTTTCAATTCCGAATTTGTGGCACTTGCAAATGTGGCTCTAAATCCAGATACAGGTCGTATGTTTTGCAATGCAGAACGGTCACATCGGAATTCATGTGACTTTTATGTCACTCTAGAACAACAATTCAGTCCTCATAGGGGTCACTTCAAAGATATTTATATACCCGAAATGGTCAAGAATGGTTTTGGCTGGGGTTTGGCATTAATAACTTTGACTGAGACTTTGTGTGTCCTATCAGCTGCTGATATCCAAGCTAGAGAAGAACAAGTCCATGAAGGTGGAGGATAAAGCTCTGATCGATGCAGACCCTCACCACCCTCACCAACAGCATCACCAAACTCCAGGAGGAGATAAAAGGACTGTCCAGTGCTCACGTCCTGAAGACCACGGTCAAGAGCAAAGCCCAGGTACACACACACTCTAACAAAACATGATAATCAAGACATGGAATTGCCCTGCATATGTATATCCTGATGCATGTATGTTTGTAGGCCCAGAGAGGAGCTCTTGGACACAGAGTTCGGACCTTTATAAGAAAATACAGGCAGGAGAGGATACTGCCGAACTCAAGATTAAATACACTCAGCTGCAGTTAGAGGTATTTCACAAGATGACAACTCCATTCTTCACCTCACTTTTTGATTTATTTCTTGCTAAAATGTATATTTTTCCAAGACAATATTAAATGTATATCTTGATTCTTTTGCATTTGCTCTCAAAACATTTAAAACATATTACTTTTTTGCTCCTAATGAAAAATCGACATGTGTCTGGATAGAAAAGCGATTGTTACATAGAACATAATTCTTTACTGCAAAATCTCTTCTGCTCACCAAGGCTGCAATTTTTTTGATAAAAAATACACAAAAAACACAGTAATATTGTGAAATATTATGACAATTTAAAATGACTTTTTTATGTTAATATATATTAAAATGTAATTTATTCCTCTGAAAAAAAGCTGAATTTTCAGCATCATTACTCCAGTCTTCAGTGTCACATGATCCTTCACAAATCACTCTAATATGATGATTTTATGCTCCAAAAACATGTATGATTATTATCCATGTTGAAAACAGTTTTTTACATTTTTATTTCAGGATTCTGAAATAAAAGCTGAAAAGTTCAGCTTTTTTTCAGAGGAATAAATTACATTTTAATATATATTAACATAAAAAAGTCATTTTAAATTGTCATAGTATTTCACAATATTACTGTGTTTTTTGTGTATTTTTTAATCAAAAAATTGCAGCCTTGGTGAGCAGAGGAGACCCTAAACTTTTGACCGGTAGTGTATATATGGATGTCAATCCATAAACTTTGCAGTGTGTTAGCTAGTAACAAAGCTAGTAAACAACACTCCCTGGTTTTGGTTTATTTCTTACACTCACTCAAACCGTCCACTGGGTGGCACTACAGTGCTACTTAAACTCTTATAAGCTTGTATTAGATCTCTTCTTTATATTCAGGCTGCCAAAAGGGGGCTTTTGACATCAGGACGTGGGAGGGGGGCCCACTCCAGGGGTCGGGGGTCCATGAGGAGCCGCGGCCGAGGGATCCGAGGACGCGGGAGAGGAGTTTCCGAATCACGCTGTGGTGGAATCATCGACCCAAAGCTTTAGAGATCAGCGGTTTCACTGAGGCGGGATCGAGTCGACCTGCTGCCGCACTTCGCAGTGAGTAACTTTAAAGGGCGCGTTGTATCAACATAGCTTTATGAGAGACGTCTTTGACTCATAACCACTTTTCTCACTAACCTCCAGCAATATGGGGAGATTGAAGATTGCCAGATGGAGGATTCTAGTCTTAGTGCCATTATTACATACAAAAGCCGTGCAGAGGCTGAACAGGTACTAACATATTCACATATATGCATATATATGCATGCCTTCATGTGGACTCTAAACTTCAACTTTGTTCCTCAGGCGGCCATCCACGGTATTCGGTTAAATAATCAGGAGCTGCGTTTGGCCTGGCACAAGCCCCCGGCTTCCCTCAACACCACAGACCTGGATGAGGCTGAACCTGAGGATGAGGAGGTACGCCCTTCATCACTGTTCACTTGAAGTGTATTTGGTCGTTTTTTGTAGCTGTTTGTATTTCTTTTATTAGGAAAGTAATTCAACTGTATGTATTACAAGTTGCAACACAATCATTTTTTGCATGAAATTAAGCTACATTGATGTCCACTACTGCTCAAAAGTTTGCAGTCAGTAAGAATGTTTTTAAATTTAATAGTTGTATTCATCAGGGATGCATTTAATTTAGCTTAAGTGATGGTAAAGGCATTTACAATGTTATGGACATTTCAAATAAATAGCGTGCATCAGTTTTTACAAAGTATGAAGCAGCACAACTGCTTTCAACATAATAATCAGAAATGTGTCTTGAGTATCAAATCAGCATTTTAGAATGATTTCTGAACTTTCGAATTTTCAGCATCATTACTCAGTCCTCAACTACATTTTAGAAAAGTATATTTTTATGCTATAAAAATATTTCACAATATTACTTTTTCCCCCAATGTTTTTGATCAAATAAATCCAACTTTAGTGACTTCTTTTCAACTTAAAAAAAAAATCTTTTCAACCCCAAGCTTGTGAACAGTTGTTTTTATGTTAAAAAGTTCAGCGGTGTACCTATTTTTGGATTGTTCAACAGCTTAAATACTTTACATACTGAAAGGTTCTTGTTGTTTGGAACTTATTAGTCCAAAATATCAGATTATGTATTACAAATGCAATCATCAGTGCACATACAGCTTTATCTAAGATAACTATTTTTTTTTTTCTAAAATACTCTAAATTTTTATTTTAATGTATGAGCCATATTTACAACTGTTACATAGGGCCTGTTTAAACCTGGTCACTTTATAGGTTTAGGGCTGTTCAGCAATCTATCGCATCCAAAATAAAAGTTTGTGTTTACATAATATATGTGGGTGCACTGTGTATAATTATTTTGTATATATTTAAATACAAACATGCATGTATATTTAAGAAATAAATATTATTTATATTTAAAATATTTATTTTTATATATAATAAATTATATAAAAAAATCTATATATATGAAAATATTTTCTTAAATATATACAAGCATGTGTGTGTATTTATATACATTATTATTTATATACATATAATTATATGCAGTGCATCCACATATATTATGTAAACACAAACTTTTATTTTGGATGCGATTAATTGTGTGGCAGCCCTAGTTTTAACTTATTGGATAGCTTGAGTTGTTCAAACCGTTCCATTCACACTTGGCCCCATAACTAATACAAATCCGAACTTCAATTTCCGCGCCATATGCAAATTTTAGTACACGTCAACGAAAGCAACAGATATGAGCTGCATTTTATTTATCATCAGCTAATTTCAAGATCAAAGAGCGCAATCAGGGGAGAGAGCGGCATCAGCACTGGTAAGATCATCTAGTCTACTTTTAATGAAGATGATTGTGTTGAGCGTCTGCGACTTCATTTGCGGCAGTTTGTGCATTGGCTTGGTGAAAGATGCTCAGCTACTCATCTGCACTGATGCATGTTACAGCAGCGCTGTCATATCTGGCTATAACATGTCATTTAGCCTATAAACACGTTTTTGGGGGGAGTAAAATTGACAAATGTGGTTTCTACAACCAGATGCATTTACACTCGTCCATTTTCGTCTGGAATGCATCTCTAAAGCGGTTCGGAGGGCATTTACACCTGGTCTTCTCACGATCCGATAGCTATCCGATCAGAGAAAACGCATGAAGTGACCAGGTGTAAAAAGGCCCTAAATAAAGCCAATACATGTCATGCACACCTGTGACCACACAAGATTAGAATTATTTTCTATTGTGTAAAGTTGTTATGTTTCTTATCAACTGTAAACGTCTTTGTATTGCCTACAACTTGCTTTAATAAAAACAGGACACGTGCCACTGTATATTTTTGTATTACTCCTTGATTCATCGTTGTTATTGAGTGTAAATAACAGTTCTGATTACATAGAACTCGCATATAGAGAACATTTGTACCGTCACATGGTATATAACGTCACTTAGACCAGCAATTTGTGACTGATCACCTGGAAAGGTTTCATCATTGAGCATGCATTTGGTTCTGAGTGTGTTTTCTGATTGGTTCCAGTTCCCAGAGGATTCGCTCGTGGACGATTCCCTGCTGCAGGACGATGATGAAGAGGAAGACGATAACGAGTCGCGCTCATGGCGCAGATGAAGATGAAGTCTTCTGTCCAGTCCTGCTGCAGTGCACCACTCTTGAGTTCTGTTTTTGAAATGGTTGTTTTTAAAATTATAATTTACATTTCATTGGCTTTTTTATTTGACTTATCAAACCTGGAGATCGTCTGTCAAAAGGCTGTGAATTTGAATAACCGACTTGTGAAATTTCATGAGTAATTAGTTTTTTCACCCTCATCCGATTGTTTTGTATCGTGTCAACATTGACTAACTTTTGCTCTTATTTTTGTTTTTTATGGTCAGTATGTTGACCCAAATTTCTTTTGAACAGTTCTGAAAATGTTACAGTTTGAAGAAGTAATAATGGAGGATGTTTCAATTTCAAAGACCACAGTAGAGCATTTTTTTGAAGCTTTGTTATGAAATATGTTGTACGCTTTCCTTAGTATAATCAGCCTGATGAAGATGTAGCTTTTGTGTACATATTTTATGTATGGATTTTAATGGTTTGAATGAATTCTTTGCTTCTGAATTCACCTGAGTTTAATTTTGAAATGTAAAAAAATAAAGAACTGAAATGGTCTAGAAAAAAATAACAGCTGTAAAAAAAGAAAAGAAAAAATATTGAGAGCTCTGCCGCAAAAGCAGCATTGAGAACAAAAAAAAAAAATCTGAACAGCTGAATAAAGACCATTTCAACCCCCCCACCCCCAAATCTTCACAAAAAGAGCAAATTTCCTAAATTCATCATGCACTACAGTACCAGCAAAGTGAGGTAAGCAAAATCTTTTGATAAAGTCTTTATTTTTTTGTTAACTAACTGTAACTGTTGTGCATTTCTGCCCATTAGGCCATGTGTGATGATACAGCAATACAATTAATACCAGTACGAATGAAGGCTGCATTACATCGGATCACCAAGACATTACACCGGTATGGATTTCGTTGCATTCTTGATGACTCTCTAGTTTTTGGACATTTCATTGTCAACTTATGATAAAATTGCCCACCTATTTTCCCACAGGGACACTAAAACGTGTTTTTACAATATTTGTTGACCCTCTGACGCCATCGCACCATCTTGGTTACTTGTATCCGGCGCCCCTACAACCTCCGAGCATCACATTTGCATAGTGGAGAACGAATTACCCAATCAGAGCTGTGGCAGTCGGTGATGTGGCTCTCCCACCTTGGTGCCTGTCATGGAAACTCGGCTAATTGTGAAGAATTGGATTTGCACTTGGAGTGTGCCGTGAAGCTCGGCTTTACCCCCACCAACTAAACCTCGGCCCGGCCCAGCAAGGGGGCCCTTAAGTGGATGCGATCCCCTCCTACACGACCTCATGCTGCAATCTTCTCCCAATCCCCCCTCCGTCCACGGCCAGGACCTGATCTCACCATCGCGCAGGCCTAAAGTGAGTATGTGTCCCATTCCTCCCCTAGTTAAAAGTTGACCTTTGACCTCTATACCAGTGTAATATAACATTTTAATAAGCTTTGTTGGGTCAGTTAGTGTGTCGTTACTATGGAGATTTTCACGGTGTGAGGGATGTAAATCGCCATTCTTAAATAGAGCCATTTAATCTGAGGGACTCCCGCAGCCAGACTACTCTGTAATGAAGTGATGTATTTGTTAAACCGGGACTCATCGTGAGCTGCGAGTCCGCGAGGCGAATGTGCTTCCGGCGGGATAAACCACGTAATGTGTTTACCACAGAAAACGTGGGCTAACGAGTTTAGAGAGTGTCGGTCTAACGCGTTTACATTGGCCCTGTCATTTGTAAAGACTCTTTAATCTGTAATTTGTGTCAGTAAGATAAATGGGTTTATTTCTTAACCGGTGAAAGCAAATGATGTGTTCGAATTGAAAATAAGGTGTGAGACCTATATTCTTAGTCTCCATTTAGGTCATTAAAGGGATAGTTCACCCAAAAATTAAAAGTTGTTGTTCCAAACCTGTGTACATCACTAAAGATATAATGAATGTTGGTGTATTTTAAAGGGATACTCCACTTTTTTTGGAAATAGGCTCATTTTACAAGTCCCCCAGAGTTAAACAGATGAGTTTTACCGTTTTTGAATGTATTCAGCCGATTTTCTGATATTTAGAAGAATATCCGTAACCAGACAGTTTCTGGTCTCATTGACTTCTAGGGTTGGGTATCGTTTGAATTTGAACGATTCCGATTCCTTGTTTCGATTCCGGTTCCTAACGATTTCGATTCCGATTCTTTTAAGAAGCAGGGTCAAAAAATGTTTAGCTAACCTTCAGAAAGATGGAGTATTTTCTCCATCAATTTTAATTCTATGAACTATTTACTTTTTATTTACTTTACTATGAATTTCTCACAGGGCTGTTTTCAACTACAATTTAAATATCAAATCTATGAACTTGAATATAAATATTATAAATTATGAATATATTTTCACAGGGGTACACTTTCCTCAAGAGAGCTTTATTTTTGAAAACACATTATTTTTTATTTTTTTCATGAATAAACAAACACTGTTAAGTTGTCTTGATTTGATACTGTGTAGCAGCTTTGATGCAATCTGTATTGTGAAAAGCGCTATATAATTTCGTTATTTTTAGAAAAATGAAGCCACACTTTGGACCGCCGACGTAAGCTACTCATGTTCTACTCACGCTGTTATGCCAACACTTCCGGTAGATGCTTCTTCGTTGGTGTTGTTCAGCGGTTTCTTCTTCCAATTGGACTTGGCGGACTGTGAATATCGAAACTAGGAATCGAAATTTTTACTTTTGAACGATTACGGGAAAAACAAAGAGTGAGTCCCGGTTCCAAATCAGATACTCGATTCTTGATACCCAACCCTATTGACTTCCATAGTAGGGAAAAAATATATACTATGGAAGTCAATGAGACCAGAAACTGTCGGTTACGGATATTCTTGTAAATATCAGAAAATCTGCTGAAGGCATTCGAAAATGGTTAAACTCATGGGGTAGTTGGCCTATTTCCAAAAAAAGTGGAGTATCCCTTTAAAGAACAGTTGACCGAATCCATTGACTTCCATAAAAGAATCTCATGCAGGTTTGGAACAACTTGAGGGTGAGTAAGTGATTAAGTAAGTCATTTTTGGGTGAACTATCCCTTTAATGAATGCAAAATCATAACTTTTCCTGTTTATGTGAATTTACATATAACCCACATTCAGTTCTGAAGTCTCATTTATTGGTTTGTTTCATTAAAATGTGCTCGTCTTTATGGTCTGCGCTGGGTGGCCAACCTCTCTCGTACCCTCTTGCTAGTGCTGAGGAAAAAGTCTTTAATATTTTATGTGATCACGAGCCTCTATAAGCAAATTTCAGTCCCCAGCAAGTTCAGCCAAAACATGATTAATTTAGTGTTTATCCCCGACATCCTTTAAAAAAACAAAACCCCCCTCGGCCAGACGTGCAGAGCTCAGTTTGAGACTAAATCTCGATCTCTACATCATAATACAGGCCTGAGGAGAAATCTATGTGGCCGCATTTTCTTGTTTGGATATCGGAGAAACAGGAAGACTGGGTTTCATGCCACTGGGCGGCAGTTGGTATAGACAAAACAAATGCCACTGCTTGCAAGAATGCATAATTTATTTTTTTCTTTTGGTAAAATTATCAAGTAAAGCATGATGAATGGTAGACAGGAGTATTAGCTGCCATATGCAACCATGACATCACTTATTGGACAAATTTAAAATGCTTTTATGTAAACCAACTAGTATTACGGACAATACAAAGTATACTTAAACCTTTAAAGGGTCGCTTTGTTCCAAATGCACAAGACTTGTTCTTTCAAGCACAAAAGAAGATATTGAGGGTGAGTAAATAATAACATTAATTTTCTTTTGGGGTGAGCTAACCTTTTAACCCTCAGATGGTCTTCGGTCATTTATGACGGGAAAATTTTCTGTTTTGAATTTCTAAAAATCACAGCTTCATCTGAACTTTTATGGCATTAGGTATGTAAATTAAAAAAAAATTGAGGTCATGATCTGAGCATGCCAAGTGGTCGTAAAAAAATAGTCACACTTGTGGTCTTGGGTCAAAAATGACCAACCATAGGAAATGAATAGGAAATTGAAAAAAAAATATTCTCTGAATTTTTGCAATCTACAAATCGGCCACAAACCACAATCCTAAAAAAAGTACACCGCAGGAAAGGAGTGACAGTCTACAACATCTAGAGTGCAAAACAGACACATCCACCAACACACACATACAAACACACTTTTATACACATACACACCAATACATTTTGATTATAAAAAGTATGTTTTGAATTTTTAAAAATCACAGCTTCATTAGAGTGTTACGAAACTTGGTGATTTTTTTATGGCATTATGTATGTGAACACAAAAAAAAATTTGAGTTCATGATCTGAGCATGCTAAGTGGTCTTAAAAAATAGTCACACTTGTGGTCTTTGGTCAAAAATGACCCCCATAGGAAATGAATGGGAAATTGACAAACACAAAAAATCACAATTATTTATTTATTTATTTTTACAAAAAATGTTTTAATAAGAAATAGTTTTTGAGATTGTTTCAACTATATATTCAAATCCACCAAAAAAAAGTGTTCCTAAACAGCTGGGGAATTCACATGCCTCTCCATAGAAAGCTGTACATGATATCTAGTGGTTACATCATGATTCTATGCTTTTTCTCTATACTGTAACCAGATGGTGTGAATTTTCTTCAAAAAAAAATTTTTTCTGAAAGCCTAGACTCTATATTATACTAAAATACTGCATTATTAATTTTTTGGAAAAAAAAAACGATATATATTTAGAAAAATATATATATTTTTCCATGCCATAAATGGAAAATGTAAGTTATTGAGGCGTTTGCTGTGGCCCCCTAGTGGGACTATGATGAAGACATTTAAGATGAATTAATTGCAATTTATTTTACAGAAGTGTAAGGAATATAAACACAGCGCTAGTAATGACAGATTACTGTAGTTGTGTTTTGCGCTTGCTTGTCTTTTTTTTTTTTTTTTTTTGCGCCCATCTCTCTCTGGGTGAGTTGTCAAGAGTCTCTCCATCTGTCTCACTCTGTGGCGTCGGTAAAGGTGCTGACAGAAGCTTTGGCTGTTTGAACTTTACAGTGGCCTTGTCATGCAGACAACTGCCCTCAGCTGAACCACAAATCCCAGATTCCCCAGCAACATGGCAAAATTAGCTCCATAAATCAGAGGGGCTTCTGGGAATAGGCCCTGTGTTGCCAGGGGCAATGGATCATCCCAGATACTGGTGTCAGGGGTGCGTGAGTCTCTGCCACAGGACACGAGACCGCAGGCAGATCCAGCCGTCGCCTGTGTTAAAAATAGTGAAGTCGAAGAGATGTCTGTCAGTGTAAATATCCACACATGCGTTCATGCAAAACCCTTTTTTTTACATGTCATTTTTATTATAACTTATTAAATCTGTTCAGTAGAGTAGATTTTGAACTGTTGCCATTATGGCTGCATTTGCATTAGATTGACACTTTTTTTTCTCATAGTTCTTTTATTGATCTCTGAATGGCAGTTGTGCACAAGTTTACACGCCCCTTGCAGAATCTGCTAAATGTTAATATTTTTTTACAAAATAAGAGGCATCATAAAAATTGCATGTTATGTACTGTCCTAAAAAAGGTATTTCACATCACAAATATTTACATACTCCATAATGTAAAATAACTAAATTGTTAAAAATGGCCAGTTTAAAAGGTTTACCCTTGATTTGTAATGTGTGTTGTTACTTGGATGACCCTCTACTTTGTGTGTGTGTGTTGTTCATGAGTCCTTTGTTCATCCTGCCTAATGTTCTTCAGTATGACCAGGGTAAACATTTAACTTATTTTGCCTTCTGGGAAATTTGTAACTATCTTCTGTAGCTTCTGAAGAGCTGTTCTAAATGAAATAAATAAATAAATAAAAAATAAGAGAAAATGTGTTCAATCTTGATCATAAGTTTTCACACCCAGCTCTTAATGCATTGTGTGTCCTTCTGGAGCATCAGTGAATGTTTGCAGCTTTTATATTTATATGTGAAATACCTTATTCAGGACAGTACTAAATAAGAAATAACATTAAAATAAAAAATTAACTTTATGGAGATTCAACAAGAGTGTAATACAAATGCTCTCCAAGGCTGCAATTTTTTTATCAAAAATACACAAAAACACCGTAATATTGTGAAATATTATGACAATTTAAAATGACTTTTTTATGTTAATATATATTAAAATGTAATTTATTCCTCTGAAAAAAAGCAGAATTTTCAGCATCATTACTCCAGTCTTCAGTGTCACATGATCCTTCACAAATCACTCTAATATGATGATTTTATGCTCCAAAAACATGTATGATTATTATCCATGTTGAAAACAGTTTTTTACATTTTTATTTCAGGATTCTTTGATGAATAGAAAGTTCAAAGAACAGTATTTATTTAATTAGAATCTTTTCTAACATTATAAATGTCTTTACTGTAACTTTTGATCAATGTAACTCATCCTTGATGAATAGAAGTATTGATTTCTTATTTATTTCCCCAAAAATAAAATAAAAATTCTTATTGACCCCAAACTTTTTAGTTTTAAATGTAACAAAAGCTTTCCATTTCAGATAAAAGCTTCAACATGGATAATAATCATACATGTTTTTGGAGCATAAAATCATCATATTAGAGTGATTTGTGAAGGATCATGTGACACTGAAGACTGGAGTAATGATGCTGAAAATTCAGCTTTTTTTTAGAGGAATAAATTACATTTTAATATATATTAACATAAAAAGTCATTTTAAATTGTCATAATATTTCACAATATTACTGTGTTTTTTTGTGTATTTTTTATCAAAAAATTGCAGCCTTGGTGAGCAGAAGAGACTTCTTTTAAAAACATAAAAAATCTTACCAACCCTAAACATTTGACCGGTAGTATATGTATGTGTGTGTGTGTATATATATATATATATATATATATATGTGTATATATATATATGTGTATATATATATATATATATATATATATATATATATATATATATATATATATATATATATATATATATATAATGCTCCTTGTTGATTATCCAGTACAGTATATGTGTACTTCACTCCAAGACTGTCTTGTGTGTTGTGCAGTTAATATAAACCCAATGAAGTATTGACTTTCTGATTTGCACAGATGTGACAGGCTGTAACGAAGGTTAAAGATGTCAATTTAATTATGGGTCAAAGGTCACATTACATTACAAACACGTTCTGGAACCAAGATGACAGATTAGAATGACTCTCAACTCATTTAGGTTCCTTATGTTACCGTAAATGGAAGATAAAGAATATGGAGTGATGTTGGAGAAATACATATGTTTTTTTGATTATTTTTAATTTGATCCTGAAAGTTAAACTGATGTGACTTGAATCATCTCTAAAGAACTTTTCTTAAAGCAATTCAATAATGATCCTGGTTATTGCTGCAAGTTTTCAATCACTTGCTTTGATTCCTAAAGCCTGTTTTTGTCTGGATGCCATCTGCAAAAATAATTGGCCTCAGTTAAAGATCTCTGACCTTCTGTTGTTATAACGGTCAGTACGACGCAGTTCAAAGGATCAATCCTGCTGCTCTTCGCTGTTTTAAAGTCCGAGTGGAAATAAAGAGACTGCATCAGGACCCCAGGGGCTATTCAACATCCCCCTCCACCCCCAAACACTGCTATCTGTAAATTAGCTGACTTTGTGACCCTGCCTGTAATTGCATTAGTTTATCAATGTAGCACACAATTTATTATCTGGAGCAATAACAGCACACAGGACTGGTCTCAGTACTCACACAGTAATTAGAGAGGAAGGATTTCAGAAGACATGCTCTAATGCTTGTGTTAGAGAGTGTGCTGGCATACAGACCTGTGAGCACATGGATACACACCAGACCTTCACATCTATCAGCCAGGTGATACACTACGACTTTGGCGTCTGAGGCCCTGTTTACATCTGGTATTAAGATCGGATCACAAGTGGACGACTATAAATACAGGTTTTGAGCGTGTTCACTTTCCACCACTTCCAGAGAGAGTCGAAAACACATTTGACCGGATTGCTTTCGTAGTGTAAACGCTCATATGGTCGAATGTGTTCAAACAGCCACAAAAGACCATAGTAGGGCTGTGAAACGATTAATCGTGATTAATCGCATACAAAATAAAAGTTTGTGTTTACATAATAATGTGTGTGTAATTATTTTGTATATATAAATACACACATATGCATGTGTATATATTTAAGAAAAATGTGTTGATATATCAAATATTTATATTTATGCATAATATTAATTTTGTATAAATATATATAAAATATATACATGCAAATATTTCTTAAATATACACATGCATGTGTGTATTTATATATACAAAATAATTATACACACTACTACACACACATATATTATGTAAACAAACTTTTATTTTGGATGCAATTAATTGCGATTAATTGTTTCACAGCCCTGAGCCCATAGACCTATCCCTCGAAGAAATCAGGACAGAAGTGGTTGAAAGTGGACAAAAGAAATGGATTAAAACACCAGGTGTAAACGGGAACGTCTTCCTCATCTATCGTGATCCATCTTACCAAAACTAGGGCTGTCAAGCAATTAATCGCGATTAATCACATCCAAAATAAAAGTTTGCGTTTTACATAAATATTTATGAGTGCACTGTGTATAATCATTTTATATATATAAATACACACACATTCTTGTATATATTTAAGAAATATTTCCATGTATACACTGTATATAGATTTATATATAATTTATATTATATATGAATATAAATATTTTATATATAAATAATATTTTTTCTTAAATATACATGCATGTGTGTGTATTTATATAATATACAAAATAATTATACACAGTGCACCCACATATATTATGTAAACACACTTTTATTTTGGATGCGACAATTAATCATTTGACAGCCCTAACTCAAAACGCATCTTGATATCAGGAGTAAACAGTGCCTGAGGCAAATTTTGAGAATCCTAAAAGATTCCTCTGATCCTAGGCCAAAATCTGAAGTCTATGATCACTAGTTTGACATATTAGCCAACAGCTGATTAATGACCATTGTGATCAAATTGTGGTACTCTCAGAAGATGTGACGCACTGTCCTGTGGTGTGACTTTTGACAGCCGTCAAATCAAAAACCAATAGGAGCGCAGAACCTGATGACACGACTAGTGAGACAACAAACACCATTTGCCCCAACTATAAGTTATGTATAATTACGCGCAACTGAACGTAAAACAGTCCTAAGTAACCCTACATGATTAGTATATAGTTGCACTGTAACAGGACATCTTAAAACAATGGGTAACCCTCAAATCTTTGCCCCTAAAACTGTATTCTGGACAAATGTGGGCAAAATAGTTTTGATTTATTAAAAAAATACTTCTCTTGATCTGAGCAGTACAAGACTTGGCTACTTTTCCTAAGTTTGCCTCCTGAACACACACAATTAATTTTTTATTTTTTTTACTCAATTCTACAATGTTAAGTGGGTGAAAAAAACAACAACTCCTTAATCTTGTATTTGGGTCAAAAATGGGCACCCATTGAAATGAATGGGAAAAATTTAGAGCATTCTATAATAAGCCAAAATAAAACACCAAGTGACAGCAAAGTCACTTCATCTTTAGGTTTTAGCTCTAAGAACTTATTGGAATGATGTTTAAATGTGGTTAAAAAAATATAATAAAATAAAACATAAAAAAAACATAATTTACATAGAAAATATGGTACGTTTTGAAGTAAATAAATTCAAAAATACCCCCAAAATAAGAAAAAAACACCATAAATGGATAGACAAAACTTTATTGAAGACAGTGATATAACATTTATAATAAATACAAATTAGGATCACCCCTGAGTCCTCTGTGCCCACATTTGTCCACAATTACAGGATTAAGGGCTATAAAGTGAATACGGTTTGAGGGCTATGAAACATCCCAGGTTAACCAGTATTTCCGACAACTAAAAATGTTCTGCGAGTCAAATTTACCTGGAACATAATATAAGATCTAACATGGGCAAATACCACAAACATTTTCTTATAAAGATAGATAAATCAGTTTGTTTGGGTACATAATAATTAGTTCCATGCTTTAGAAAGGTCAACATACTTTTTCCCTGAATAACACAGTTCCTACATTTTATTTTTACTTCATTGAAAAAAAGAAAAGAAACAACAATTCTAAACACTCTTTGATGAAGGTCCTATTAATTTAAGATTATACTTTAGAAACAATAACAGTGATTACTATATTTTGGCAGATGCAATATAAGAAGTATTAATGCATCATGGAGACAATGTATATCTGGAAGATTATTGCATAATCTAATCATAATAATCGAATTATGGTAACCAGGTAACCAATAATTTTTTATTCCATAAAACCCACCAACTCTTAAATTTCCAGTCTATTCCTTTCCATTACGCATTTATTTAAAGATTATTATGAACTAGACCAAAATAATAGAAACTGAATCAATTCGCACCATCATGAATGGTTATAACATGTCAGATTCTGTTAAGAATCGAATCATTATCAGATGAAATATTTAGTCAAAAGTTCTTGCAAAAGTATTAGAACACATAGTCTTTAATTTATTCTCTGCTTTACTCATTGGCGTAATGTGGAACCTGATACAAGACTGATGTGGCACCATATATACCATATATTAATGATATCCATCTCAGATGCTTCATCATGACTTTCTGATCATGAATGGAATGACCTTTATCACTCTTTGTAAATTATCATGATTTCTTTGACTGCTCACGGGTGCATATTTACTCTTCTGTTCAGATCCGCCGCATGGAGATTCAATCTTTTCGTCTCCTGTCCCTGTTATACGCACCTTCAAGCTGTTTAATTAAAGCATGTATTATTAATCCGACTATATTGGAGTCGTCTTTCCCGTGCCTGCGCAGATATGACTGCTACATTACGGGGTAAATTGTTTTGCAGTAATTCCCATTTAATGTTTCTCCCATAATCAGTGGCTTTAGCAGGAGGAACGGGAGCGAGAGGAGAGCCAGGACAGGGGAGGCCGTCACTGTAGCGCACCGTTTGATGTGCCAATCGCATATTTGGGGCCTGTAATTAGGTCTGTTTTACAAGTCAAATGCAGCGCCAATGACAGTCGCAAAATATGAGCTTAATAAAAAGTGCCAGCTGAGACGATGCTTCCCCCGTCTCTCTGTCCTCGTCTTTTTCTCTGTCTCTCGTGCTCAGAAATATCAGTGTAAAGTCAGCTCAAGGCCAGTAATGATTCTTTCTGACTTCACAGTTGTTCATTCTAATATACGGCCGACCATATTTCGCGGATATTAGGATTATCAGACCTCAACGCTCGTATATCTAGAGGGGCCGGAAGCCATATTGGTACCAGACATTTGATTACTTGATTACTATACATTTATTCTAACTGAATGGAAATTGCTTTGATACAGTTAGAAGGATTAGTTAGTTGATAGCCATTCTTAAAGGGGTAGTTCACTTTTGAAAAAAACTTTTGCTGATAATTTACTCACCCCCATGTCATCCAAGATGTCCATGTCATTCTTTCTTCAGTCGAAAAGAAATTAAGGTTTTTGATTAAAACATTCCAGCATTTTTCTCTATAAAATGGACTTCAATGGGAACCAAACAGTTCAAGGTCCAAAAGACAGTTTCAGTGCAAACTGCAAACTGTTCAAAGGGCTTTAAACGATTTCAGACGATGAATAAGGCTTATCAAGCGAATCGCTCATTTAAAAAAAACAAAACGTTTACGTTTTATAAGCTCAAATGCTCGTCTTGCTCTGTTCTGTGATGCGCGTTTGTGACTCTCCTGTTCGAACTCGTTCATCAAAATGAAGAAATCTTTTTCCGAGTCATTTGGTTCATTCAACGAACGAAATGAACGTAAATTTAACTACTCCTTAACTGTTCATAATTTCACCAGGTCTCCTTTAAGGACCATACGAATGTTTGTTATGGGCCATTCCTGTTTCGTATTACCTTTCGAACTCTTCAACATTTTGTTTGTATTGTAATTTAAGTGGAAGTATTTCCATAAAAAATGTTTCAAGCTCAAACGTGTTTATTTACACAACAAGAAGAGCAGGATGGACATAAAGAGCCATTGCAAGTTAATGATATATTATAATAATAAATCTTTTGATCGTATGATTTTGGTTTGTATTATTTTATCACATAGGATAATGCAAACATGACCATTGATCCATTGCTAATACTTAACTGATGTCACTTCCTGTTGGATGATGTCATTATGGAACTGGCTCTTGATAGTTAAAGGGATTTTACAACCGTTCAGCTCATGCAGAAAACAATGATAAACATCAGTTTCTGAATTAACATTTATTTTTATATTTTTGTTAAACTAACTAAAAGGTTCAAATAAAAAAACTTTATTTGGTATATTGGCATAATTATTCATTCTTAAAGGAGTAGTTCACTTTTAAAAACTTTTTGCTGATAATTTACTCACCCCATGTCATCCGAGATGTCCATGTCTTTCTTTCTTTAGTCGAAAAGAAATTAAGGTTTTTGATGAAAACATTGTAGGATTTTTCTCCATATAATGGACTTCAATGGGAACCAAATGGTTCAAGGTCCAAATGAGAGTTTCAGTGCAGTTTCAAAGGGCTTTAAACGACACCAGACGATGAATAAGGGTCTTATCTAGGACCCTTCGAGTCATGACTGAAAAAAAGATTTGTTCATTTTGAAGATTGCAAGGCGAGCATTTGAGCTTATAAAACTTCAACTTTTTTATTTATTTTTGAAATGAGCGAGTCGTTTCGCTAGATAAGACCCTTATTCATCGCCTGGTGTCGTTTAAAGCCCTTTGAAGCTGCACTGAAACTCTCTTTTGGACCTTGAACCGTTTGGTTCCCATTGAAGTCCATTATATGGAGAAAATCCTGGAATGTTTTCATCAAAAACCTTAATATCTTTTCGAGTGAAGAGAGAAAGACGTGGATATTTTGGATGACATGGGGTGAGTAAATTATCAGCAAAATTTTTTTTAAAAGTGAACTACTCCTTTAAGAAGCAATGGAGCAGTTTGTTTTAAAATATTAATGCATCATAACCTTTCTGTTGAAAACAAAATATATATTTCTCGATAAATATATTGGAAAACATTTTAATTAATGGTTAAACCTCTTGACATTTAAAAAAATCAATCAATACCTACAGAAAATGGTAAAAAAATATATCTGACATAAATATAACAATTTCATTTCTAAGAACACATCACATGCATTTTTTTGAAACTGAAGATTTTCCTTTTTTTATAATTTCAGGCATCCCGTTCATCATTGGCACAGGATTGTTTGCGGCATCACTTCCCGTCTTCATCATTTTGGTCACTTTAATCCTGTTGAAAGATCAAATTAAGGAATATTTTCAAAGACATTCAGCTCACTGTACTCTCAAAAGTGTGTGGTCGGTAAGTTTCAGAAAGAAGTCTTTTGTGGTCACTAAGGCTGCAGTTATTTGATTTTATAAAATGCAGTTACAGCAGTATAGGCTAATATTGTGAGATAATATAGCAATTAAAAATAACTGTATATTTGAATATAATTTAAATTGTAATTTATTCCTGTGATGGCAAAGCAGAGTTTTCAGATACCACTGTAATATGCTGATTATGCTGCTGAAGAAACATTATTATTATCATTGTTGAAAACCGTTGTGCTGCTTTGTAGTTTTCAGGATTCTTTAAAAAAAAAAAGAAAATCTGGATTTTTTTAAATCCTTTTTTATTTTTTAAAAGAAGAAAGTTTATTTAAAATGTAAATCATTTGTAACTATATCAGTATCTTTACGGTGTAAAAAACATGACATGTTTTTACTTTAATTTTCAACTCTTTTTATAAGTTATAGTCATTTTTAAGTACGTTTAATGTAATTTAATTTAAGGTTGTACTTGAAAATTTAAGGCAGCAACTTTTTAACTTGGTGTTGCGTCCATTGTACTCTTGTGACTGTCTTTTCCCTTCGCTCTCTCTCTCTCTGTTTGACTCTTCTGCTCTCCTCCATCTATCGATACTCTTGTCATTTATCTGGACACGGCAGCCTCGTCCGCCATATTGATTCTGTACAGGCAATTTACTGGGAAATGGCAGTGAAGCAGGGATTTATTGTGCAGCCACTTCATTGTCAGATGATGGGTGTAAAATGTGATCGTAACGAGGGGAATGAGGTGGGCCACTCCGTCGTAAATAACTCGGGTCCTCGCTGTGTTAGCGCTCTCTGATACGGATGAGTATTCAAAGAGCCACAGAGGAAGATATTTAACCTCATGTATTCACACCTATCATGATCAGCTGGAGATGGATATAGTATTTCCCCTAAGGGATAACTAAATTATATCTATTTCTAACATATAGTCATAACCTGGTTTAACCTATGCCATGTTCTGTCGTCTGCCGCTTTAAATGTTCGAGCTCTTTAAAGCCGGATGGATTCTGATTGCCTGCCAATTTTTTTTAATGTTCATCAGCCATATAAAAAAACAGAATTTTGAACGGTATTCCAGTTATATATCTTTACTAGGTGCTGTTACGTCATACTTGTGGTTTAGACTAAAAATTTTTTATATACACTACTGGTCAAAAGTTTTAGATCGGTAAGATTTTTTGTTTTTAAAAGAAGTCTCTTCTGCTCACCAAGGCTGCAATTATTTGAGAAAAAATACAAAAAAAATCAGTAATATTGTGAAATATTATTACAATTTAAAACGATGGTTTTCTGTGTGAATATATAGTGAAGTGTAATTTATTCCTGTGATCAAAGTTGAATTTACAGCATCATTACTCCAGTCTTCAGTGTCACATGATCCTACAGTAAGTATTATAATATGATGCACAAGAAACATTTATGATTATTATCCATGTTGAAAACAGTTTTAAAATTTTTATTTCAGGATTCTTTGATGAATAAAAAGTTCAAAAGAACAAAATTGATCTGAAATGGAAAGCTTTTGTAACATTAATCACTATGATTCAAAAGTTTAGGGTCAGTAAGAATTTATTTTTTATTTTTGGGGGAAAGAAATTAGAAAATACTTCTATTCATCAAGAATGAGTTAAATTGATCAAAAGTTACAGTAAAGACATTTATAATGTTAGAAAAGATTATATTTTAAAAAAATGCTGTTCTTTTGAACTTTCTACTCATAGATTTTTTGCGGAAAAATGGTACACGACTGTTTTCAACATTGAAAATAATTATTTGTTTTTTGAGGATAAAATCTGCATATTAGAATGATTTCTGAAGGATCATGTGACACTGAAAACTGATGTGTAATCAGCAACAGTAATGATGTTGAAAATTCAGCTTTCAAATTATATTTTAAAATATATTAAAATAGAAAACAGTTATTTTAAATTGTCATAATATTTCATAATATTACAGTTTGTCCATTTTTTTCCATCAAATAATGATGGAAGCCTTGGTGAGCAGAAGAGACTTCATTTAAAAACATAAAAAATCTTACTGATCTAAAACTTTTGACCGGTAGTATATATTTTGAGTGATGGTTCCCTGGATATCAGAATGCATATGTTCAGGTTTGATTCAAATATATATTTTCTTTTTACTTAGTTATAAAAAAAAAAAAGTCAAGCAGGATATATTCCTAAATCAACATCCATTTCCTATCTACCACATTTTAGGACTGAGGTTAGGGGTGAAAAACATTCTTATTAACCAATCAACACGCCAATAGAGAAAGTTAAATATGACACCACTAGTGGCAGCAAAATGAATTGCATTGCGTAGCGTGATCGTGACTGGACCTGATGCGCCCTTCAAACGGAGTAGAAAATAACATGAATGAACAGGTGACGTTATATTTACAAGTGGGAAACTCTGATATCTAATGATATCTGATTTGTGATTTTGTAAAAGGAGTGTCTATTTGAAACATGGTGGAAACGTTGATCTATAATGTGAACAATACAATATATCTGTAATTTACAGACCAGTGCTTTAAGTAAAGTCCTTAGTAAATGGTTTAAAGTAAACTTTTTCAGTTTGTTTTATGTAACAAAAACATTACATTTTGATAGCAAGGGATCGAAATGAATATTTTGCTGGTGAATAGTTATCTTGGTTTGTTTTGCTACTTCTGACATGCCGTAATAACGAATTCTCGCCACTATGGTACGAATTTTCCAGGTGCACTTGAAGATTATCAACCAATGGCGAAGAAGACGAGTGTTTGAAATCTGTAAAGTCATTATTTTTCAATCCAGTGCCACACTTCCCTTAAAGATAACCGAAATCGCTATATCATCCAGAAAAATCACTATAATCTGAATGTATAAAGTCAGCTTGTCCTATTCTTTGCTGTTTTTGCAGACTTTTCTCTGACAATCACGTGATTGTGTGCGCGAGTCTTCATGCGCTTTTGTCCTTGCTCTGATGTCGTCTGTGTTCACGTTGACGAATGGGCCGTGTGACTTATGGATGTCACATTACCGTGAACATGTCACTCGAATAGAGCCGTCAGCCGTAATGGCCGTGCGCTCCGTGCCGGAGGTGAGAGGGATTCGATGATGATGATGATGATGATGATACTCTCTCGTAATATCATAAAGCAGTGTTTAAATATTTTAATTTCATTTGTCAAGCCACCGCCTTCCCTCACTCCATTACTCTGCTAACCATCCCTCATCAGCCGAATTAGTGCATTATTCATCAGCACTAATTATTTTCACATAATGTCTGCCCCGATATATTTAACCCTCACATTATATCTCCCCATAATGGCCTTGTAAAATTGAAGTGGAGTTGGAAAGCTCATTTAAAGAACATCAAAGAGATGGGAATGAGTGAGATGGGAGGCTGTGGAGTTAAACACTTCGGGTCGAGGGTCCCCACTGAGTCGGGACATTTGTTCCTGTCTGATTTGCATGGTGAAGGAGAGGATAGGTCGATAGGAGAATACTTGAATGAGTGCGTGCGCTCCGGTCTAGAAGCCTACAGTGAAAAATGGTTCTTGATAAGAAGAGGGCTGGGTGTTGAAGCAGTGAGGCAGAAGAACAGTTGACATGGCTTTGGACTCTAGTGATTTTACAGTGAATCTTCAATAAGGGGATAGTTCACCCAAAAATGTACTCACCCTCATGGTTTTCCAAACCAGTATGAGTTTCTTTCCTCTTTTGAACACAAATAAAGATATTTTGAAGAATGTTGGTAACCAGACTGAGGATAGTCATTGACTTCCATGTCAACTATTATTGGAAGTCAACTGTTTGATTAGAGACATTCTTTAAAATGTCGTCTTTTGTGTTCAACAGAATAAAGAAACTCAGATTTGGAGTTAGTGATGATAGAAATGTTTGGGTGAACTATCCCTTTAAGCAGGCACGTGCACACATAGACATCAAAGGGGGCTTGAGCACCTGCCCTTTTTATTCCTGGAGAGAAAGTGCCCTTTTTCTGGGGTGCTTTTTTCATTTTTGAAAAATAATATATATTCCTGTTTGTGCACAGCTTCCCTGTCAAACAAATATATTTATTGAATAGTGTGTATCTAAATATCAGGTCTGAAGAGTCGACCAAGAGTTAACGCGTCAGCTCTAGTGAGCTCGCGCTGCGCCGCCGCTTGGACTTTGAACCGAGCGGATAAACAGTCCGTGAGACGCGCGCGTTCAAATGAGTTTCGTTCCGCTTTTGGCACATAAACATTATCGAACATTTATCGAACTCGATATTGATGTCGAGCATTCGCGATATTGACTCAAAATTGAATGCAAAAATATAAATTTAAGACTTGGCTGAATGTAATTTATGACCTTGTATGGAAAATCTGGACGTTTTTATGACTTTATATGGCCTTAAATTCTTATTATTAAAGTTAATGACTTACATACATCAATAGTCTTTCCCCCTGAAATTTAGAAATATAAATTGGTGAATTTAGAGGAAATCTACAGATGCAAACAGATGGAGAAATGTAGGTTTAAAACAAACTCCATCTAAATGTGGATTTTGAAGGTAAATGTGAAACTAAGTCCATGTCACTATCAGGTGTATCAAATATATACTTGATTGAAACTAGAAAACATGAACATTGTGGCATGGTTTCCTTTGCTGCTCAATAAACCTGGTGAATACTAGGGAGAACATTGGTTTCTGTGTGAACTGATTATTTTGTAGACATCTTTTGAAAATGAAACAATTTCGTGAATTTGAGGAAGATAAAATTAACTTTAATACATTTTATAAAAAGTCAGAGTTGTGTTAATATATATATATATATATATATATATATATATATATATATATATATATATATATATATATATATATATACTTTTTTGTTTAAAAAATGTTAAAAGAAAAACTATATATATTTGCCCCTTTTTTTCACTTGAGCCCCTGCCCCTCAAAATGTCTGTGCACGTCCCTGCCTTTAAGTCTTCAAACGTAACATCCATGTTAAGACTTTTATCACAAATCACACTTTTTGGAGAAAATAAGTTAGTGAGCAGCTGGGTATGGGTATCAATAATATGTAAAAGTCATAAAATGTCAATCAAGTCCAATCAGCTTTTTCTACAAAAAAACTTTGATTATATATAGAGAGAGGATATTTAAAAAATCTGAGAATGAGACAAGCCCAAAATGGAGTAATTATGACATTTTAAGGTAGGGTAGGCAATTTCAGAGAGATTAGCAATAGCAAGCTAGCTTTGAAAGCATAAGATCCCACCCCTCCTTGAGAGCGTCTCCAAATCCTCCTTCAAAACACAGGAACACCCACAGCCAGAGCAGAGTCTGTAAAGCGTCACAATTGACGACACTTAAAGGAGTAGTTCACTTCAAAAAAAAAGTTTGCTGACAATTTACTTTTTTGTCAATTTACAACTTATGTCATCCAAGATGTACATGTCATTCTTTCTTCAGTTCGAAAAGAAATTAAGGTTTTTGATGAAAACATTCCAGGATTTTTCTCCATATAATGGACTTCAATGGGAACCAAACAGTTCAAGGTCCAAATTAAAGACAGACGATGAATAAGGTTCTTATCTAGCGAAACGATTGCTCATTTATAAAAAAAATTATTTAAATAAGTTATATATATATATATATATATATATGTGCGTGTGTGTGTTTTAATTGATGGTTACATTATTAGAACTTTAAAATAAAGTTTTTCAAACACATAATGAAGTGTTATTTAGTATTGTTACGTCCAAGGACGTATTCATTCATTTATTTATTTGTTTATATTATTTTTTTTTTTTCTTTTAACCTTTTTGATTTACTCTGTTTCTGAAAGAGTGGGCGTGGTCGTGTGCCCTGTGTTGTTTGCTTGCTGTCTCTCACTCTGTCTCTCTACTCGCTCTCAGGCCTAATCATCAGTCTGACACTCGTTTGTGAGTCTACCTGAGACGGAGAGTATAACCCCCAATTTCCACCAACTGCGGAACGGCTTCCCGAGATCCTGAACGGTGGCGAGCGCGCCGGAGCTGTTGTGCTGCACGCGGAGCGAACGACATCAGGCTGCGGCAGACGGAGGTTCTGAAGAAGGACTACATGACCCTGATCGAGACAGTACACACCACAGCGCCTGAAGCAACGGTCATCATGTTTGGAACGCTTCCCACGTACAGACAAGGACAGGAAAGGTTCAGTAGACTATTTGCACTTAATGAATGGTTAATGTTATTGTGTAATGAACTGTTCTTTGTATATAATTGGAATCTGTTTTGGGAGAGACCCAGGATGTACCGTGCTGATGGACTTCACCCCAGCAGAATCGGAGTGACTGTTTCTGTCGGACAACATCTCCAAGACGTTCACGCACCAGATGACTAGTAAGTCAAAGTCCAAATCACAGTCTTTGTCACCCAAACTTAATTGATATGCTTAGTGTGGAACATTATATTGAAACTGTGTCTATTCCTCGTTTAGTGAGGCCAACAGTGTTGGGGAAGCTACTCTGAAACTGTAGTTTGACAAGCTACAAGCTACTCGTAAGTTAAAGTAGTTTAACTACAGTCAAGCTACCCGTTTAGAAAAGTAGTTATCTACACTACAAGTTACAATCAAAAAGTAGCTAGCTACATTGAAACTACTTTTGCTTTTTGAAGAAAATATATTATAAATAACTGAATAAGTGTCTTTTATTTGATGATGATGATGATGATACAGTCTTCCCTCAAATGTGAAACTAAGTCCATGTCACTATCAGGTGTATCAAATATATACTTGATTGAAACTAGTAGCATAGAAAACATGAACATTGTGGCATGGTTTCCTTTGCTGCTCAATAAACCTGGTGAATACTAGGGAGAACATTGGTTTCTGTGTGAACTGATTATTTTTTAGACATCTTTTGAAAATGAAACAATTGTGTGAATTTGAGGAAGATAAAATTAACTTTAATACATTTTATAAAAAGTCAGAGTTGTGTTAATATACTTTTTTGTTTAAAAAAAGGAAAAAGAAAAAAAAAAAACTTTTTGCCCTTTTTTTTTACTCTGAGCCCCTGCCCCTCAAAATGTCTGTGCACTTCCCTTTCAGCAGTGTATAGTGTAAATGCAAAAATCTGGATATGGGTCACTTTTAAAAGATGATGTAAGCAGTCGTCAAAAAATCGGATATAGTCAGAAAATCGATTTGGCCATCAAGACTTGCAGTGTAAATGCAGCCTAAATGTAGTTTTTCCATGTACTTTTCTGAAATGCTTTTTTCTCCATCCAATCACCTGATGGAGTTTTGGTTCCTTGCCACTGTTGCCTTGCTTAGTTGGGGTTTAATATTCAACAATATTATTGATCTGCGTTGTATTACTTTCATGTTATCACTGTGAAGCTGCTTTGATACAATCTGTATTGTAAAAAGCGCTATAAGTGTGACTTGACTATATCTGCACACCTTCAAATCTTTAGTTGTCCTTTCACGTCGTCGTGACCTCACTGCTGTTTGCCTCCAGCTTTACATGTTTCTCTCCCTCTACTTCTGGTTTACCTCGAGGAGCTCTGACATCTCTGACTGGGGTTAAAAGACTGAGTGATTTTTTACACACACACACTTGGGAAGCTGGACACACAAAGGGTTTTATCTGATCTTTATTAATTCATGGCTTTGACATTCCACAACATGTAAAATTTAGACATGCACCTTGTTCTTGCTCCAGTTGGTTTATTTGTAGTGTCCCATGAGCTTTAACAGTGACCTTAACTGTAACCTCTCGCTCTCGTCACACACAGACAAACAGAACAACACACAGGGGAGAGTCAATACTCCGTTAACAGATAACTTCAAAACAACACAAGAGTCAGAGTGTTACGGTAGTGTGGTACTGGAAGCACGAGGAATAACAGGAAACAGGATCTTTAATAACCAAAACGTCACACTGTACTACAAAACAAGAACGAACAAGGAGTTAGGAGAACACAGGGTTTAAATACACTAGAACAGACTAGGGGAACAAGGCACAGCTGGGGCAAATTAACCTAACACAGGTGAAGGGACTGAATACAAACGAGGGAGCGGGAAAATAGAAACAGGACTGAACCAAATACACAAAGAATGGGGACGACAGGACACACATGTAACACAGAGCACATTATACTTAGAATCATTTAATGAAAATATTAAATGCACTGGAATGAACCAACAAATATGACAGAAGGAGACTATCCAAGACATATTAATTGTGTTTAATGTAGATGACATGGTTAACTAAATCTAAAACCATAAACAAAACAAAAAAAAAAACATACTTATAAAATAATTGTAAGGTTTTATATATTTCTTTCAACTAGTTGCTAAATGCAACATTTTCATTTTGTTTAACTTGAACTAAAACCAAATAAAAAATATATATATTTTTGACAAAAACACAATTACTAAAACTTGAATTGAAATTAAAAAGAAAATGGAAAATATATATATATTTTATAAACATAGTCATGTGTTGAATTTTTGCAAGGGATAATAATGTCGTTATCTGCTATAAGTACAGGCATTTGTAACTTTTTAAAATATTAACATAGGCCCATATTCATAAACACAAATCAATTGAGTTATGGAGAAGAAAATGACAACAGCTGGTATAAAGAGGTGGATTACTGTAGCGCTAATCATTTCTGGCTGTAATGAGTGACTCCTTCAGAGACTTTTCCAATTACTGTTATTGGGAACTCAGGGCCGTGACAAAAATTAGCATGCGATTTCCAAAATGATCTCTCATTTGAAGAGGAGATGCAGATTATGAAATATTCAGGTTCAATTTTCCCCCGTCTGCCATCTGAAAAGAGTCATAATTAGAGCAGGATTCGCATTGTAATTCATTGTGTGGACAGAGCCTCCACGGACACGCTCAATAATTCAGTGCGGGGCCGAGGGTACCGGGCCTCTTCCACTGGCTTTATGAGGGTCATTAGAAGCAACACTTGGATTCCTGACTGGTAGGTGGAATTCAAAGCCATTTATGCCCTTACGTCACTCTTAAAAGTGTTTAATTTATCTATTTTTTTCATTCCTCACCAAAGCACTGCCAGTGGTATTTTAGTATTATTTGTGTAATTAATAAGATTAGGCAGCATTTGTTCTGATACTTTGTATCTGTTGCTTTGAAATTCATATAATGAAATGATAAAAATGAAAGCTAATTCAAAAATAAGTTTTAGTACATTTTCATGTTTTTTTTTCAAACAAATAGCTTTACTTCAACTTAAACATTATTTTAGTTATTTGCAAAGGAAACATTTCTACATTGTAAAAAAACATGTTTTATTTTTACAGATTTTTCCTTTATTTTTGAAATCTGATTTTATAGTGTACAATATGAAAAACCTGTAACTGTGACTAAACATACATTTTTAAAGATTTTTTTTCACATAATAATACTGTTCATAATACATTGGGACGTGATATATGTTGTTGAAAATTTACAGGAAGTTTTTGCATCAGCATCTGAACTTTTCATATATATATATATGCCCCTATATATATATATATATAGGGGCATAAAGATGAATATATTAAGGCATACTTTTCAATGACGCTGTAAACAAAACTGCAAAATGAAGACCTGTGGAAATTTGGTATTAGTACCTCTATTTTCTGTAATTATGTAAATGACTGACTTTTGGTGATCTTAGAAGCTGCATGAAGTCTGTTGTCCTCAAGTTCACACAGGAGTCTAGCAGAGAAGTCACAGGTGTAGAGAATCACATTAGTTATGAACGCGATACATAAACGATTAACAAACACGAAACACATATTTGTGACAAAATATGCCAACTGGACACAAGCACACACAATGTGTTGAGATTTCATCAGTTTAAAAGTTCTCCCACTCGAAAGCCTGAATATGGCAATTCCGGACAAATGTCCTGATGTGTCCTCGAGCTCTCTCTCATCACACTTTAAAAGCTCAACATCTGTCTGTTACGTGCACATAAAACACACCGAGTTTATTTTAATGAGACACTCATGAAATGTGATCTGCAAGGTAATATAACATGACAGTCTTAAAGGGCAACATGTCAGAACCGATTCTGCAGCTTTACGGCCTCACGTTAAAACTGAATAATGGGAAATTGAGTTTTCACAAAGTCTGAAATGTTTGCTTATCCCTTATCAGCTCGTAAAATACTGTAATAATGATCTGTGCACTGATTATAGTGAATGTGAATAATATGAGTATTATTAGGACTGTTTTAAGTAGTTTGAGTAGAAATAACAAAAGAAAAATAACCATCACTGTGAAAAAAAGTTGCTGCCTTAAAATTTTAAGTACAACCAACTTGGATGTTTAAGTCTATTAAACTTAAATTACATTAAACTGACTTTTAAAAATGAAATGAATATCGTATAACTTATAAGAAAAGTTGAAAATTGGTTATACTTATTTATAATACGTATTTTGATGAGTTAATGCAATGTAAAAATGTGTTGTCATAATTTATTGATTCATTTTTTACAGTGATGAGACTCACATAAACGTTTGGGGTCGGTAAGTTTGAAGATTTTAAATTAAATTCTCTTCTGCTAATCAAGGCTGCGTTTATATATATATATATATTAACTGATTATAATCGCTGTTACAAACAGTTGTGTAGCTTTAAATTTTTGTGGAAACGGTGATGCAGCTTTTTTCAGGATATTTGATTAAAATTATTTTAATGCGTCCGTGCTGAATAAACATGAATTTCTTTATCTAATTGAACGGTTGTGTATTTACAATTTATATTTGTTTAAAGCAGAATCTTTTAGCCAGAAGACTGCAAGTTTCCTGTAAAACACACAACACCAAAATGTATTATTACCCACAAACCTAAGCCTGACAGAGCAAAGAGATAAATCCCACTATTTAAATGGGCTTGAATTATGAAGCGGGGTCTAATTGGCAGGTGGACAGGCTTGTGTCTGTAATAATTCATGTCCAGTGTCCAAATGTGACTGCAGGATTCAGTCAGACTCATTTTATGCAGGAGCGCAGACGTAATAAAACCCTCATATGCTTCATTCTCTCACTGTGACTGCATGATAAATCAAACTGGAGATATTTCAGCAGAATTTAGCCCAAGGGAGAGGTAATTTAAATAATATCTCGCGCAGAGCTGCTTCCGAATAAAATTACGTCTTGGGCAATATTTCATCCAATATGAAGCCGAGAAAATGATTTTCTTCCTAAATAACAAAAACGCAGTAATTCAAATAGGCAACCTTTCTATAAGCAAGGTTAATTACGTCCCTCGCTGGAAGAGATCGCTAACATGCGGAAAACAGATGCTGCTGGCTTTCAAAACACCATGCGTTTCATTACTCTTGTCGTTATTGAGTGGATCATTTCATGCTCTAGAGTTGGGAACATTACGTTAAGTATCTGGTAATACTGTCACTTATCATGTTTGCCATTATTTTGGAAAGGTATCTGACTAATAAAAGGTTGCAAGTCAGGAGAGCTCGAGTCACTGTCATGACGGCCACAGTTTATAGATGTGAGAGTTACTGCCACTAATGGGACCTGATTATTAAACTGAATTATTAATCTCAAAGTCGCCTGTTGGTGGGGAAAAATCAAAATGACTCTCTAAAATGAGTTAATAATTGTGTGATTGGTAAAAGTTCATAACCTGCAGATCTACTTCAGCTGTGGGTTAAGATGACGGACCACTGCGGCCCGTTCGAAGTCAAATTCCATTTAAAATCAAAAAGGTTAATTCCACTTTTCCACAACTTCCATCCGCTCTCATTCACTTGCTGTCGTGACGTAGCAAACGGTGTTTCGCATTGTGGTCTGGATCTGCCTGAAGTGTACATACAGTATGAGTAGACTCCCTCCCTCGGTGAGAGCCGTGGGTCTGTCCAAATAAACTTCCCTCGTCCACTTGACAAGTTGAATACACCTCAAACTGGCAGGTGTTTGTCTAAAACTTAGTTAAAGGGATAGTTCATCCAAAAATGAAAAATCTGTCAGTACTGACTCACCCTGATGTTGTTCCAACCCCGAAGACCTTCGTTCATCTTCGGGACAGTATTCTGATGAAATCTGAGAGCTGGATCACTCCTCCATACTCGTCTGATAGGCTTCTTGAGGGACTGAAACTTGCCGGCCCAGAAAAGTTATTAAAAACCTCTTGTACAAGTCTCTCGACCTTCCAAGAGCTGAGATATTGAAGATCTGCGTAGCATTTATGCCATTACAAATATCTCAATATCTCAGCTCTGGAAGGGTCTACAGCCTTCATTTTTGCACTCAGGTCTAAGTCCCATGGCCCTCTATCAGAATCCAGAGTTTCAAGAAGATTGGAGAAACTTATTTTTTCACCCCCCCCCAAAAAAAAACATAAGGGGTACCACTGTCGTTTTTTTTTTGGGTCAAAATTTTGATTTTCTTGAAACTCTGGATTCCTGATAGAGGGCCATGGGACTTAGATCTGAGTGCAAAAATGGAGGCTCTAGACCTTCCAGAGCTGAGATATTGAGATCTCACGTAGCATTTATGCCATTGTAAATATCTCAATTATCTCAGCTCTGTATGCCATTATAAATATCTAAATATTCTCAGCTCTGGAAGGGTCTAGAGCCTCCATTTTTGCACTCAGGTCTAAGTCCCATGGCCCTCTATCAGAATCCAGAGTTTCAAGAAGATTGGAGAAACTTATTTTTCCGCACACAAAAAAAAAACATAAGGGGTACCACTGTCGTTTTTTTTTCGGGTCAAAATTTTGATTTTCTTGAAACTCTGGATTCTGATAGAGGGCCATGGGACTTAGATCTGAGTGCAAAAATGGAGGCTCTAGACCTTCCAGAGCTGAGATATTGAGATCTCACGTAGCATTTATGCCATTGTAAATATCTCAATATCTCAGCTCTGTATGCCATTATAAATATCTAAATATCTCAGCTCTGGAAGGGTCTAGAGCCTCCATTTTTGCACTCAGGTCTAAGTCCCATGGCCCTCTATCAGAATCCAGAGTTTCAAGAAGATTGGAGAAACTTATTTTTTCGCACAAAAAAAAACATAAGGGGTACCACTGTCGTTTTTTTTTTGGGTCAAAATTTAGATTTTCTTGAAACTCTGGATTCCTGATAGAGGGCCATGGGACTTAGATCTGAGTGCAAAAATGGAGGCTCTAGACCTTCCAGAGCTGAGATATTGAGATCTCATGTAGCATGTATGCCATTGTAAATATCTCAATATCTCAGCTCTGTATGCCATTATAAATATCTAAATATCTCAGCTCTGGAAGGGTCTAGAGCCTCCATTTTTGCACTCAGGTCTAAGTCCCATGGCCCTCTATCAGAATCCAGAGTTTCAAGAAGATTGGAGAAACTTATTTTTTCGCACACAAAAAAAAACATAAGGGGTACCACTGTCGTTTTTTTTTTCGGGTCAAAATTTTGATTTTCTTGAAACTCTGGATTCTGATAGAGGGCCATGGGACTTAGATCTGAGTGCAAAAATGGAGGCTCTAGACCTTCCAGAGCTGAGATATTGAGATCTCATGTAGCATTTATGCCATTGTAAATATCTCAATATATCAGCTCTGTATGCCATTATAAATATCTAAATATCTCAGCTCTGGAAGGGTCTAGAGCCTCCATTTTTGCACTCAGGTCTAAGTCCCATTGGCCCTCTATCAGAATCCAGAGTTTCAAGAAGATTGGAGAAACTTATTTTTTCGCACACAAAAAAAAAACATAAGGGGTACCACTGTCGTTTTTTTTTTGGGTCAAAATTTAGATTTTCTTGAAACTCTGGATTCTGATAGAGGGCCATGGGACTTAGATCTGAGTGCAAAAATGGAGGCTCTAGACCTTCCAGAGCTGAGATATTGAGATCTCACGTAGCATTTATGCCATTGTAAATATCTCAATATCTCAGCTCTGTATGCCATTATAAATATCTAAATATCTCAGCTCTGGAAGGGTCTAGAGCCTCCATTTTTGCACTCAGGTCTAAGTCCCATTGGCCCTCTATCAGAATCCAGAGTTTCAAGAAGATTGGAGAAACTTATTTTTTCGCACACAAAAAAAACATAAGGGGTACCACTGTCGTTTTTTTTTTGGGTCAAAATTTTGATTTTCTTGAAACTCTGGATTCTGATAGAGGGCCATGGGACTTAGATCTGAGTGCAAAAATGGAGGCTCTAGACCTTCCAGAGCTGAGATATTGAGATCTCACGTAGCATTTATGCCATTGTAAATATCTCAATATCTCAGCTCTGTATGCCATTATAAATATCTAAATATCTCAGCTCTGGAAGGGTCTAGAGCCTCCATTTTTGCACTCAGGTCTAAGTCCATTGACCCTCTATCAGAATCCAGAGTTTCAAGAAGATTGGAGAAACTTATTTTTTCGCACAAACAGGGCTCGAGACTAATAATGGCCCCATCCGTCTGGGGCGATCAGAAATCTGTTTAGGACGAACAGAAATATTCTCCAGGACGCCTACAGGACGAAAGACATTTTTGTATGTGTGTTCATTTATTACTAGCCTATTAGGCTAACTTATGCCAAATGCCAAAAATAACCGACCAAGCGCTGACTACAACGGAGCGCGTCTTCGTTACTATAGTTACTATCACTGGCTGGCTACTCGCGGAGACTCGTTCCGCGGTACATCTATCAAATGGCTTCATGACATCGCAAATATGTTGCGCTGGTTAAACAACGGATATTCAAAGAATAAAAACTAGACAAAAATGTTAGATAGTGAGTGACGACGCAAAAAAAGCTATATTCGGTGCGGTTTTCTGTGCGCATACTGTACACACGACCAAAGCTTGCAGCCATAGACACCTATACAGCGCGCGAGTAATGAATTGAGCTCTTTTTCGTCTGAATGGACAAAATAATATACACAACAGTATGTCTAAATGTCCGTATTTGAAGAGTATTCATGTAAACTATGCCGGTTATGTCTTTTAACCGTTGTCTTTTAAACTGTTGTGAGTGTATCGGATGTGCATCAGTGCATTTGTATCCGCATGTCATTGGACATGATCCGATGTCTTAAATATTGTGTCCTTAATATTCAAGCAACAAAAGAAAAAGAGAAAAGCATTCAATGCTCGTTAATAGCTTTAATAAGAATTCATTATATTTAATTCATACAAATAAATATGTCTGTTGCTTGAAAAAATAAAGAATGATGTATGAAAGCTAGTTAAATCATTCATTGAAATGAAGACTGTTCTACTCTAGGAAAAGTGGTTTTATTTAATATTAAGATATTTAAGTCACAGTAGTTAAATCTGTGTCTGTATTGCATGTTCAAACTTTAAAATCATTAATATTAACACGTTAATAGATTAATTTTTATTAAATCTGTGTTTTATCTATTTACAGATAACTACTTTGAATGAAGCTAAATAAATACAATACTATATATCATAAACACTTTAATGTTGTTTTTATTATGTGACTAACAACTAACAACTATAGATGATAATAACAAAGTACGGAAACAACAGTTTTATTTTGGGACGGTTGACATTCACTTTAGGACGGTTCAAATTGTTATTCAGGACGGTTTCAGGACGGAGGTGAAAAAAGTTAGTCTGGAGCCCTGCGCACAAAAAAAAACAAAAACGTAAGGGGTACCACTGTCGTTTTTTTTTTTGGGTCAAAATTTTGATTTTCTTGAAACTCTGGATTCTGATAGAGGGCCATGGGACTTAGATCTGAGTGCAAAAATGGAGGCTCTAGACCTTCAGAGCTGAGATATTGAGATCTCATGTAGCATTTATGCCATTGTAAATATCTCAATATCTCAGCTCTGTATGCCATTATAAATATCTAAATATCTCAGCTCTGGAAGGGTCTAGAGCCTCCATTTTTGCACTCAGATCTAAGTCCCATGGCCCTCTATCAGAATCCAGAGTTTCAAGAAGATTGGAGAAACTTATTTCTACAACAAAAAAAAAAACATAAGGGTACCACTGTCGTTTTTTTTTCGGGTCAAAATTTCTGATTTTCTTGAAACTCTGGATTCTGATAGAGGGCCATGGGACTTAGATCTGAGTGCAAAAATGGAGGCTCTAGACCCTTCAGAGCTGAGATATTGAGATCTCACGTAGCATTTATGCCATTGAAATATCTCAATATCTCAGCTCTGTATGCCATTATAAATATCTAAATATCTCAGCTCTGGAAGGGTCTAGAGCCTCCATTTTTGCACTCAGGTCTAAGTCCCATGGCCCTCTATCAGAATCCAGAGTTTCAAGAAAATCAGAAATTATTTATCCGCAAAAAAAAAACATAAGGGGTACCACTGTCGTTTTTTTTTCGGGTCAAAATTTTGATTTTCTTGAAACTCTGGATTCTGATAGAGGGCCATGGGACTTAGATCTGAGTGCAAAAATGGAGGCTCTAGACCTTCCAGAGCTGAGATATTGAGATCTCATCAGCATTTATGCCATTGTAAATATCTCAATATCTCAGCTCTGTATGCCATTATAAATATCTAAATATCTCAGCTCTGGAAGGGTCTAGAGCCTCCATTTTTGCACTCAGATCTAAGTCCCATGGCCCTCTATCAGAATCCAGAGTTTCAAGAGATTGGAGAAAACTTATTTTTTGCACCCGAAAAAAGAGCAAAACATAAGGGGTCCACTGTCGTTTTTCTCGGGCTCAAGTTTTGATCTTCTTGAAACTCTGGATTCCTATAGAGGGCCATGGAAGCAGAATGTAACCTGAACTAAGCAAA